>JBBPBO010001986.1:36721099-36764406 GCA_037974295.1 Cicer cuneatum
AATTAAAATGGAGTTTTTGAGATGGTTTGAGGTGGTGATGATGAGGTTCTTGAATTCCTTATTGATGTTGTGAAAAATGCTGATTTTGCACTGTTTTAGCTTCTGTATTTGAATACAAGGAAGTTGTATTCGAATACAGAGTGTTAATTTTGCACTGTTTTCACTTCTGTATTCGAATACAAGGGAGCTGTAATCAAATACAAACTGTTCTTTTTCAGAAATCTCAATTTTAAACATGTGTTTATGAACTTTAAGAGTTGGGGAAACATTGGGAAGACTAGTGATGAATTAAAATGGAGTTTTTGAGATAGTGTGTGGTGGTAATGATGAGGTGCTTGAATTCTTTGTGGATGTGATGATAATGAAATTATTTGGGTTGAGATGGTTTTGAGGAAATGATGGAATGGCTTAATTTTTACTGATGTTTGCATACTATTTTCAATGAAGAGAAAACATTGCATGTCCATGCATTGCATAGTCAGGTGGTGACCTCGATGGGCCACAGAGTTGATGCGGTGACCGTGATGGGCCGCGAAGTTAAGTAGTAACCATGGGTTATAGAATAGTTCCGCGTGTATTAGACGGTCTGTTCTCTCTGGGGTCAGAGTAGTTCTGCGTGTATTAGACGGTCTATTCCACTCGGGCTACAGAGTGGTTCCGCGTGTATTAGACGGTCCATTCTATCCGTGCGAGGATTTAACTTATGTATGTTCTGGCCTTTGAGAGGCTAACATACGTGAAACGTGCTGGTCTGTGATTAACTGCACGTGTGCTGGTCTATGAGCGACTGCACTGGTACTGGTCTGTGAGCGACTGTACCTTGGTATACGTAAAACGTGCTGGTCTGTGAGCAACTGCACGAGTGCTGGTCTATGAGCGACTGCACTGGTGCTAATCTGTGTGAGATGGCACCATGGTCATGCTGGCCATTAAAGTCTAACTTATATAAATCGTGCTGGTCCGTGAGAGACTGCACGTGTGCTGGTCAGTGAGCGACTGCACCTTGGTAAATCCAAGAAGTTGAGTACATGAGCATATACATATTGCATCGGGGTGGTTGACCGGTGAATTATGATTGGATATGATGTTGACAGATGAAAATCGATGTGTGTAAGTACCTTATGAAATTTTGAATGTCTGATGAATTGGTGTGATTACTGAATTGATATTTGTACTTACAGCTTGATTTTTATATTAAATTGGTTGCTGTTTGAAAAAGTATAAATGTCATATAATTTCAAAATGAGCATCCTTATTTATCATCATTGTTATATAACATGACATGAATATGCTGTTATTATTGACATAAATGCTATGTGGTATTTGTTAATTTCGGTCGGTGACCCTTTACTATTATTGTGGAAAATTGGACTTTTCCCTCAGATGATACCCAAACCCGACCCACCGAAGGTTACACTAACAACGAAGACGTCGTTAGTTTCCCCTGAACTTCACATACGGAGTATTCGTGGACAACGTAGAGGGACGGACAACTGGGGTAAAGACGAGATTTGTGGAGGAGGCAGTGGAAATCACTTGCTACTGTAGCTTAGTGCATGATCAGACTAGACTTTTTGTATAGGGCCTAGTGTTGAAGGCTGCATTTACTTATTTTGGGATTATTGTATATTTTCTTTCCGCAACTCTGAAAATATTTTGGTTTGGGATAATTGTATATTTTCCGCACTCTGATAAATATTTTGGTGGGTCCAGGATACAGCTTTTGGATGTATTTTATTTTGGTATATTTTGAAGATTAAATTCCCAAAAATATCTTACTTGATTTCAATCACGGTGTAATTAAGTAAATACTTTTGTTAGTTTGGATCACGACAAATTATTTTAAGAAATGACTTAATTTTATTTTAATTCTCTTGAATTAATTCGAAAATTATTTTATTTAATTACTCGGTTGAAAAAAAAATTACACTTGCGCTGTGTTTTAAACTTGGGGTGTTACAATTGTTGTATAAGAGCATTTGGTTAAAGTTTTGAGTTAAAGCTTTGGTTAAATTATTGGTTTTGAGTCATTATCTGATCATGCATAGGAGCAAGTAGTTAGAGTGTCAAGTCTTGTGTAAGTTGTGGTGTGCTGAAGTGATGATGGTTTTGTAGGAAACAATGTCTCCGAGGAGAGACGACACTGCAAGAGCCAACGTCAGCCGGGAAGATAGGATGGCTGAAGCGATGAACAACATGGCCGCGTCTGTTGCTGCACAGACGGCTGCGAAGACTCAACGTGATCTAGAGAAAAGAGAAAGAGAGATTCGTGCTGCTGAATCCAGAGGACTAGAGGATTTTCGTCGTCATAATCCTCCAAAGTTCAAGGGTGATGAGGGTCCAGAAAGAGCGGACCAATGGATTCAGGAAATGGAGAAAATATTTGAAATGATTAATTTCCAGGCAGCGGTAAAGGTCAACTATGCTACATATCTGCTACTAGGGGATGCAGAGTATTGGTGGAGGAGTACAAGGCTACTAATGGGATCAGCTCATGAGGAGGTGAACTGGGAGTCATTCAAAAAGAAGTTTTTGGATAAATACTTCCCGATGAGCACTAGAACTAAGTTGGGTGATGATTTTATGAAATTACACCAAGGAAACATGACGGTGGGTGAATATGCAGCTAAGTTTGAATCTCTGTCGAGACATTTCAGATTTTTCCGTGAAGAAGTGGATAAACAGTTTATGTGTCATCGTTTCCAAAGTGGGCTGAAGTATGAGATTCAAGACTCAGTTTTACCCTTGGGAATTCAACGTTTCCAAGTCTTAGTGGAGAAATGCAGAGAGGTTGAGGATATGAAGAATGGGAGGGCCAACCGAGGAGGTAACTTTAATTCAGGAGGGCCGAGCCAGATGAATTATCAGAATAATAAAGGGACGCAAGATGTTAAGCCATATAACCGGCCATATAACAACAATAGAAGCCAGAATCGGCAGGGAAACCAAAATTTTGGAAGACAATTAGGACAAGGGGTTCGATGTTTTCGATGTGGAAAAGAGGGACATTATGTTATTGCTTGTACCACTATGAGTCCTTCATGCTACAATTGCCAGAAGCCAGGACATTTTGCTAGGGATTGCAAGGCTCCGAAGGTGGAACCAACTGTGAACGCGACTAGGTCTACTCGTCCTACTGCTAGGGGCCACGTCTATCACATGGGTACGGAAGCCGAGAATCAAGCTCCTAATTTAATCCAGCGAGATTGCGAGATTGCAGGTAACACGTTAACTGCACTTTTTGATTCGGGGGCAACCCATTCTTTCATTGCTATGGACTGTGTGAATCGTTTGAAGTTATATGTGTCTGCTTTACCATTTGATTTGGTTGTTTCCACACCTTCTAAGACTTTGACCGTAAATTCTGCATGTTTACACTGTACTGTAACGATTCAGAATAGAGATTTCTTGGTTAATTTAATCTGTCTACCCCTACAATCACTCGAGATCATTCTCGGCATGGATTGGATGACGTATAATTACGTAGTCTTGGATTGTGCTTGCAAATTAGTTCTTTTCCCCGAACCTGGAGTCGTTCGGTATTTGGCTGCTAACAAACTCGAAGTATCACTGAGAGAAAGAACTCAGGAATTTTTATCATTGGCTAACGTGGAGACCAAGATGGATGTGAACATAGAAGATGTGGTGTTAGTCAAAGAGTACCCGGACGTATTTCCAACAGAAATTCCAGGATTACCCCCAGTAAGAGACGTGAAATTCTTCATTGATTTACAACTAGGAACTGGACCTATTTCCATTGCGCCGTATCGGATGTTGCCATTGGAATTAAACGAGCTTAAGGGACAAATTGAAGGTTTGTTGGTGAAAGGGTTTATCAAACCAAGTGTGTCGCCATGGGGAGCTCCAGTGTTGTTGGTTAAGAAGAAGGAAGGAAGTTCGCGTTTATGTGTGAATTATAGGCAACTTAACAAGGTAACTATTAAGAATCGTTATCCTTTACCACGCATTGATGATTTGATGGATCAATTGAGAGGAGCCGCGGTGTTTTCAAAGATTGATTTGAAGTCAGGATACCATCAAATTCGGGTCAGAGAAGGAGATATTCAAAAGACTACTTTCAGGACCCGTTACGGATATTATGAATATCTCGTTATGCCATTTGGATTTACGAATGCACCAGCAATATTTATGGATTATATGAAGAGAATCTTTAGCGCATTCCTGGATAAATTCGTGGTGGTGTTGATCGATGATATATTGATTTATTCAAAGGATGAAGAAGAACATGAAGAGCACCTACGCCAAGTTCTCGAAGTCTTACGCGAGAAGCAATTGTATGCTAATTTGTCGAAGTGCGAGTTTTGGCTAGAGAAAGTGAACTTCTTGGGACATGTGATAACAAAAGAAGGAATTTGTTGTGGATCTAGCAAAGATTGAGACAATTCTTGCCTGGAAACAACCCCAGACATACGAAGTTTTGTTGGACTGGCAGGATACTACAGGAGATTTATTGAAGGATTTGCTAAGATTGTAACTCCTTTGACACAACTTACCAGAAAGAATCAGCCGTTTGCATGGACAGAGAAGTGTGAGGAAAGTTTTCAATTGCTTAAGGAAAAGTTGACAACCTCACAGTATTGGTCTTACCACAGCCAGAAGAACCATATGAGGTTTACTGTGATGCATCTCATCAAGGTCTGGGATGTGTTTTGATGCAACACAAGAAAGTTGTAGCCTACGCCTCAAGGCAGTTGAAAACTCACGAACGAAACTATCCTACTCATGATTTAGAGCTTGTTGTAGTAGTGTTTGCATTAAAGGTTTGGAGGCACTACTTATATGGATGCACGTTCACGGTGTTCAGTGACCATAAAAGCTTGAAGTATTTGTTCGATCAGAAACAATTGAACATGCGGCAAAGGAGATGGATGGAGACTTTCAACGATTTTGAATTTATATTGCAGTACCACCCTGGGAAAGCCAATGTGGTGGCTGATGCATTGAGTAGGAAAAGTGTATCTGTATCTTCAATGATGATGGCTAGACAACAAGAGTTGTGGGAAGCATTTAGAGATCTACACTTGGACGTAAAGTTTGCACCAGGAATTTTAAAGTGTGGAATGATAAACATTTCGAGTGGACTACTTGAGGAGATTGCGAACTTGCAAAATGACACATTAATCCAAGAAAAGAGAAATCTAATAGTGCAAGGAAAGACAACCGAGTTCAGTATTGAAGCAGATAATATTCTGAGATGTAATGGAAGAATTTGTGTACCGGAAGTTGCAAACATGAGAAGAATGATTTTGGAAGAGGCTCATAAGAGCAAATTGAGTATTCATCCTGGAGCGACCAAGATGTACCAGGACTTAAGACAGAATTTCTGGTGGCCAGGGATGAAGAGGGATGTGGCAGAATATGTATCAGCTTGTTTGACTTGTCAAAAAGCGAAAGTGGAACATCAACGACCTGCTGGAATGTTGCAGCCCTTGGATATACCAGAATGGAAGTGGGACAGCATTTCCATGGACTTCATAATAGGATTGCCCAAGACCAGGAAAAAGAATGATTCAATTTGGGTAATAGTGGATCGATTGACAAAATCCGCACATTTCTTACCAGTAAGAACCACTTATAAGGTAGATAAGCTTACGGAAATCTACATCGCTGAGATCGTGAGATTACACGGAGTTCCATCGAGTATTGTATCGGACCGTGATCCAATGTTCACATCTCATATTTGGGGAGCGCTGCATGAAGCGTTGGGAACGAAACTGAAATTGAGTTCAGCTTACCATCCGCAAATAGACGAACAGACTGAAAGAACAAATCAGTCCTTGGAAGATCTATTAAAAGCATGTGTGTTGGATGATAGAGGAAACTGGGATGAGGTATTGCCATTGATTGAGTTTACCTACAACAATAGTTTTCATGCAAGTATTGGAATGGCACCCTATGAGGCTTTGTATGGATGCAAGTGTCAGATGCCTTTATGCTGGTATAAGGACGGAGAAAGTATGATTGTTGGACCTGAGATGGTGGAACAGACTACAAAGAAAATCAAGAGGATACAAGAGAAAATGAAGATTTCACAGGATCCTCAGAAGAGTTATGCGGACAAGCGTCGCAGACCTTTGGAATTCGAGCAGGGTGATCATATATTTCTAAGGGTCACGCCTACAACTGGAGTTGGCAGAGCTATTAAGTCGAGAAATTTGACTCCGAATTTTATTGGACCATACCAGATTACTGCACGAATTGGACCAGTGGCTTATCGGATTGCTTTACCTCCCATACTGTCCAATATTCACGACGTATTTCACGTGTCGCAGTTAAGAAAATACATTTCGGATCCGTCACATGTAATCGAACCAGACACAATCCAACTGAAGTATAACATATCATTTGAAGTATTCCCTATAAGAATTAAAGACAGGAAGATTAAACAGTTGAGGAACAAGGAAGTCCCACTAGGCAAAGTGATTTGGAATCCGACTACGGGAGACGCGACTTGGGAACTAGAGAGTAAGATGAGGGAACAATATCCTCAGTTGTTTATTAACATGTAGTTTCGAGGACGAAACTAATTTAAGGGGGGAAGTAATGTAAGACCCTTAACTTTAAAATTAAATTATGGATTTAATATTAAGTGTATTTTGGGGAATAATTGTAAAACATTTAATATATGTATATTTTGTGTAAATATATATATATATATATATAAATATTTATTTTGGAGGTTGAATTAAAATTATTGGATGAAGTATAAACTAAATTTAATTACGAGTAATTAAATTATCGGGCAGTTAATTAAGATGTTATCTGCTAATTGCGACGAGACTGGTTAAATGCTGGAGGGTCAACAATATTATAATATTGATGTGTTCGGAGAGGTGGCACCTATGTGTCTATATATAGATGGGAGAGGGCAGAACAGAAGGAACACAAACACATTTCCTCCTCCCTTACTGCAAGAAACAGTACCCTTCTTCTTCCTCTTCCCATTCTGTTTCCCGTTCATTGAAAAAAAAAGAGTTGCTCAAAAGTGAGATTACTTGGAAATCCAAGCACCAAACCACCAAGTACCAAGAAAAAAAGTTGTTCCTCTCCTCATTACGGAGCTAGAGAACTAACTTTGGTAGCGGCAAACGCAAACGGAAACTTCGCCGATTTTTGTCGCGGAAACGTGAACGGGAGCCGAAACGTAACAGAGGTAACGGGAACCTTCCACTTTCTAGCTTGCATTTTAGGGCTGTAAATGCATGATTGATGTGTGATTATATTTGAGTTTCTGGTTTGAAAAACGGAACTATTGTGCATGTTATTATAAAATGCAAAAAATGCATTATGTTGATGTTTGATGATTCTGTGATGTTTGCTGCTTTGGCTGATACAACATTGCTGTTTTGGTTGTGTGGGAATACTAGAAAATGCTTTGCATGTTGTTTTGGTTGTGTAATAATACTGGAAAATACTTTTCATGTTGTTTTGGGAATGATCAAAATGCAAACGTTTAAAAATGTTTGTTCTGTTTTGTGGTTGACATTCTGTTTTGGTTGTTAAAGCAAAACTGTGAGATTGTTCTGGTGTTAGTGATTCTGTTTTATGTAATGTTGATAACAATCTGTTGTTGATTATGTTGATGGTGATTTTTAAAATAGTAGGATTTAAATGGGTGAAGGTGTTCTGGAAAATTTGTTGATGATGAAAAATGTTTTGAGTTTTGTGGTTCCAAAAGAATGGTAGTTTTGTTTTGGGTGTTGTGTTGGTTTTTCAAAGAAACGAATTTGAAAACGTGTTGAAGTTTTCTGTAAAATTTCACTAAATTCGAAGGTGTATTCGAATACGGCATGAGTGTATTCGAATACAGCCTACAAAGCTTCGGTTTTATTTAAATTTTTGAACTTGTATTCGAATATGGGCCTCTGTATTCGAATACAGATAAGGGATTTTTGCTTCTGACTTAGCATCTGTATTCGTCTACGACCTTGTCGTATTCGAATACAGAATTGCAATTTTTGCCATTGTATTCGCATCTGTATTCGAATACAACACCCTCGTATTCGAATACATAATGCTGATTTTTCACTATTTTTGCTTCTGTATTCGAATACAAGGGAGCTATATTCGAATACATATTCGTTTTTTTCAGAAATTCAAGTTTTAAACATTGTTTTATAAACTTTAAGAGTTGGGAACATTGGGAAGGTTTGTGATGAATTAAAATGGAGTTTTTGAGATGGTTTGAGGTGGTGATGATGAGGTTCTTGAATTCCTTATTGATGTTGTGAAAAATGCTGATTTTGCACTGTTTTAGCTTCTGTATTTGAATACAAGGAAGTTGTATTCGAATACAGAGTGTTAATTTTGCACTGTTTTCACTTCTGTATTCGAATACAAGGGAGCTGTAATCAAATACAAACTGTTCTTTTTCAGAAATCTCAATTTTAAACATGTGTTTATGAACTTTAAGAGTTGGGGAAACATTGGGAAGACTAGTGATGAATTAAAATGGAGTTTTTGAGATAGTGTGTGGTGGTAATGATGAGGTGCTTGAATTCTTTGTGGATGTGATGATAATGAAATTATTTGGGTTGAGATGGTTTTGAGGAAATGATGGAATGGCTTAATTTTTACTGATGTTTGCATACTATTTTCAATGAAGAGAAAACATTGCATGTCCATGCATTGCATAGTCAGGTGGTGACCTCGATGGGCCACAGAGTTGATGCGGTGACCGTGATGGGCCGCGAAGTTAAGTAGTAACCATGGGTTATAGAATAGTTCCGCGTGTATTAGACGGTCTGTTCTCTCTGGGGTCAGAGTAGTTCTGCGTGTATTAGACGGTCTATTCCACTCGGGCTACAGAGTGGTTCCGCGTGTATTAGACGGTCCATTCTATCCGTGCGAGGATTTAACTTATGTATGTTCTGGCCTTTGAGAGGCTAACATACGTGAAACGTGCTGGTCTGTGATTAACTGCACGTGTGCTGGTCTATGAGCGACTGCACTGGTACTGGTCTGTGAGCGACTGTACCTTGGTATACGTAAAACGTGCTGGTCTGTGAGCAACTGCACGAGTGCTGGTCTATGAGCGACTGCACTGGTGCTAATCTGTGTGAGATGGCACCATGGTCATGCTGGCCATTAAAGTCTAACTTATATAAATCGTGCTGGTCCGTGAGAGACTGCACGTGTGCTGGTCAGTGAGCGACTGCACCTTGGTAAATCCAAGAAGTTGAGTACATGAGCATATACATATTGCATCGGGGTGGTTGACCGGTGAATTATGATTGGATATGATGTTGACAGATGAAAATCGATGTGTGTAAGTACCTTATGAAATTTTGAATGTCTGATGAATTGGTGTGATTACTGAATTGATATTTGTACTTACAGCTTGATTTTTATATTAAATTGGTTGCTGTTTGAAAAAGTATAAATGTCATATAATTTCAAAATGAGCATCCTTATTTATCATCATTGTTATATAACATGACATGAATATGCTGTTATTATTGACATAAATGCTATGTGGTATTTGTTAATTTCGGTCGGTGACCCTTTACTATTATTGTGGAAAATTGGACTTTTCCCTCAGATGATACCCAAACCCGACCCACCGAAGGTTACACTAACAACGAAGACGTCGTTAGTTTCCCCTGAACTTCACATACGGAGTATTCGTGGACAACGTAGAGGGACGGACAACTGGGGTAAAGACGAGATTTGTGGAGGAGGCAGTGGAAATCACTTGCTACTGTAGCTTAGTGCATGATCAGACTAGACTTTTTGTATAGGGCCTAGTGTTGAAGGCTGCATTTACTTATTTTGGGATTATTGTATATTTTCTTTCCGCAACTCTGAAAATATTTTGGTTTGGGATAATTGTATATTTTCCGCACTCTGATAAATATTTTGGTGGGTCCAGGATACAGCTTTTGGATGTATTTTATTTTGGTATATTTTGAAGATTAAATTCCCAAAAATATCTTACTTGATTTCAATCACGGTGTAATTAAGTAAATACTTTTGTTAGTTTGGATCACGACAAATTATTTTAAGAAATGACTTAATTTTATTTTAATTCTCTTGAATTAATTCGAAAATTATTTTATTTAATTACTCGGTTGAAAAAAAAATTACACTTGCGCTGTGTTTTAAACTTGGGGTGTTACAATTGTTGTATAAGAGCATTTGGTTAAAGTTTTGAGTTAAAGCTTTGGTTAAATTATTGGTTTTGAGTCATTATCTGATCATGCATAGGAGCAAGTAGTTAGAGTGTCAAGTCTTGTGTAAGTTGTGGTGTGCTGAAGTGATGATGGTTTTGTAGGAAACAATGTCTCCGAGGAGAGACGACACTGCAAGAGCCAACGTCAGCCGGGAAGATAGGATGGCTGAAGCGATGAACAACATGGCCGCGTCTGTTGCTGCACAGACGGCTGCGAAGACTCAACGTGATCTAGAGAAAAGAGAAAGAGAGATTCGTGCTGCTGAATCCAGAGGACTAGAGGATTTTCGTCGTCATAATCCTCCAAAGTTCAAGGGTGATGAGGGTCCAGAAAGAGCGGACCAATGGATTCAGGAAATGGAGAAAATATTTGAAATGATTAATTTCCAGGCAGCGGTAAAGGTCAACTATGCTACATATCTGCTACTAGGGGATGCAGAGTATTGGTGGAGGAGTACAAGGCTACTAATGGGATCAGCTCATGAGGAGGTGAACTGGGAGTCATTCAAAAAGAAGTTTTTGGATAAATACTTCCCGATGAGCACTAGAACTAAGTTGGGTGATGATTTTATGAAATTACACCAAGGAAACATGACGGTGGGTGAATATGCAGCTAAGTTTGAATCTCTGTCGAGACATTTCAGATTTTTCCGTGAAGAAGTGGATAAACAGTTTATGTGTCATCGTTTCCAAAGTGGGCTGAAGTATGAGATTCAAGACTCAGTTTTACCCTTGGGAATTCAACGTTTCCAAGTCTTAGTGGAGAAATGCAGAGAGGTTGAGGATATGAAGAATGGGAGGGCCAACCGAGGAGGTAACTTTAATTCAGGAGGGCCGAGCCAGATGAATTATCAGAATAATAAAGGGACGCAAGATGTTAAGCCATATAACCGGCCATATAACAACAATAGAAGCCAGAATCGGCAGGGAAACCAAAATTTTGGAAGACAATTAGGACAAGGGGTTCGATGTTTTCGATGTGGAAAAGAGGGACATTATGTTATTGCTTGTACCACTATGAGTCCTTCATGCTACAATTGCCAGAAGCCAGGACATTTTGCTAGGGATTGCAAGGCTCCGAAGGTGGAACCAACTGTGAACGCGACTAGGTCTACTCGTCCTACTGCTAGGGGCCACGTCTATCACATGGGTACGGAAGCCGAGAATCAAGCTCCTAATTTAATCCAGCGAGATTGCGAGATTGCAGGTAACACGTTAACTGCACTTTTTGATTCGGGGGCAACCCATTCTTTCATTGCTATGGACTGTGTGAATCGTTTGAAGTTATATGTGTCTGCTTTACCATTTGATTTGGTTGTTTCCACACCTTCTAAGACTTTGACCGTAAATTCTGCATGTTTACACTGTACTGTAACGATTCAGAATAGAGATTTCTTGGTTAATTTAATCTGTCTACCCCTACAATCACTCGAGATCATTCTCGGCATGGATTGGATGACGTATAATTACGTAGTCTTGGATTGTGCTTGCAAATTAGTTCTTTTCCCCGAACCTGGAGTCGTTCGGTATTTGGCTGCTAACAAACTCGAAGTATCACTGAGAGAAAGAACTCAGGAATTTTTATCATTGGCTAACGTGGAGACCAAGATGGATGTGAACATAGAAGATGTGGTGTTAGTCAAAGAGTACCCGGACGTATTTCCAACAGAAATTCCAGGATTACCCCCAGTAAGAGACGTGAAATTCTTCATTGATTTACAACTAGGAACTGGACCTATTTCCATTGCGCCGTATCGGATGTTGCCATTGGAATTAAACGAGCTTAAGGGACAAATTGAAGGTTTGTTGGTGAAAGGGTTTATCAAACCAAGTGTGTCGCCATGGGGAGCTCCAGTGTTGTTGGTTAAGAAGAAGGAAGGAAGTTCGCGTTTATGTGTGAATTATAGGCAACTTAACAAGGTAACTATTAAGAATCGTTATCCTTTACCACGCATTGATGATTTGATGGATCAATTGAGAGGAGCCGCGGTGTTTTCAAAGATTGATTTGAAGTCAGGATACCATCAAATTCGGGTCAGAGAAGGAGATATTCAAAAGACTACTTTCAGGACCCGTTACGGATATTATGAATATCTCGTTATGCCATTTGGATTTACGAATGCACCAGCAATATTTATGGATTATATGAAGAGAATCTTTAGCGCATTCCTGGATAAATTCGTGGTGGTGTTGATCGATGATATATTGATTTATTCAAAGGATGAAGAAGAACATGAAGAGCACCTACGCCAAGTTCTCGAAGTCTTACGCGAGAAGCAATTGTATGCTAATTTGTCGAAGTGCGAGTTTTGGCTAGAGAAAGTGAACTTCTTGGGACATGTGATAACAAAAGAAGGAATTTGTTGTGGATCTAGCAAAGATTGAGACAATTCTTGCCTGGAAACAACCCCAGACATACGAAGTTTTGTTGGACTGGCAGGATACTACAGGAGATTTATTGAAGGATTTGCTAAGATTGTAACTCCTTTGACACAACTTACCAGAAAGAATCAGCCGTTTGCATGGACAGAGAAGTGTGAGGAAAGTTTTCAATTGCTTAAGGAAAAGTTGACAACCTCACAGTATTGGTCTTACCACAGCCAGAAGAACCATATGAGGTTTACTGTGATGCATCTCATCAAGGTCTGGGATGTGTTTTGATGCAACACAAGAAAGTTGTAGCCTACGCCTCAAGGCAGTTGAAAACTCACGAACGAAACTATCCTACTCATGATTTAGAGCTTGTTGTAGTAGTGTTTGCATTAAAGGTTTGGAGGCACTACTTATATGGATGCACGTTCACGGTGTTCAGTGACCATAAAAGCTTGAAGTATTTGTTCGATCAGAAACAATTGAACATGCGGCAAAGGAGATGGATGGAGACTTTCAACGATTTTGAATTTATATTGCAGTACCACCCTGGGAAAGCCAATGTGGTGGCTGATGCATTGAGTAGGAAAAGTGTATCTGTATCTTCAATGATGATGGCTAGACAACAAGAGTTGTGGGAAGCATTTAGAGATCTACACTTGGACGTAAAGTTTGCACCAGGAATTTTAAAGTGTGGAATGATAAACATTTCGAGTGGACTACTTGAGGAGATTGCGAACTTGCAAAATGACACATTAATCCAAGAAAAGAGAAATCTAATAGTGCAAGGAAAGACAACCGAGTTCAGTATTGAAGCAGATAATATTCTGAGATGTAATGGAAGAATTTGTGTACCGGAAGTTGCAAACATGAGAAGAATGATTTTGGAAGAGGCTCATAAGAGCAAATTGAGTATTCATCCTGGAGCGACCAAGATGTACCAGGACTTAAGACAGAATTTCTGGTGGCCAGGGATGAAGAGGGATGTGGCAGAATATGTATCAGCTTGTTTGACTTGTCAAAAAGCGAAAGTGGAACATCAACGACCTGCTGGAATGTTGCAGCCCTTGGATATACCAGAATGGAAGTGGGACAGCATTTCCATGGACTTCATAATAGGATTGCCCAAGACCAGGAAAAAGAATGATTCAATTTGGGTAATAGTGGATCGATTGACAAAATCCGCACATTTCTTACCAGTAAGAACCACTTATAAGGTAGATAAGCTTACGGAAATCTACATCGCTGAGATCGTGAGATTACACGGAGTTCCATCGAGTATTGTATCGGACCGTGATCCAATGTTCACATCTCATATTTGGGGAGCGCTGCATGAAGCGTTGGGAACGAAACTGAAATTGAGTTCAGCTTACCATCCGCAAATAGACGAACAGACTGAAAGAACAAATCAGTCCTTGGAAGATCTATTAAAAGCATGTGTGTTGGATGATAGAGGAAACTGGGATGAGGTATTGCCATTGATTGAGTTTACCTACAACAATAGTTTTCATGCAAGTATTGGAATGGCACCCTATGAGGCTTTGTATGGATGCAAGTGTCAGATGCCTTTATGCTGGTATAAGGACGGAGAAAGTATGATTGTTGGACCTGAGATGGTGGAACAGACTACAAAGAAAATCAAGAGGATACAAGAGAAAATGAAGATTTCACAGGATCCTCAGAAGAGTTATGCGGACAAGCGTCGCAGACCTTTGGAATTCGAGCAGGGTGATCATATATTTCTAAGGGTCACGCCTACAACTGGAGTTGGCAGAGCTATTAAGTCGAGAAATTTGACTCCGAATTTTATTGGACCATACCAGATTACTGCACGAATTGGACCAGTGGCTTATCGGATTGCTTTACCTCCCATACTGTCCAATATTCACGACGTATTTCACGTGTCGCAGTTAAGAAAATACATTTCGGATCCGTCACATGTAATCGAACCAGACACAATCCAACTGAAGTATAACATATCATTTGAAGTATTCCCTATAAGAATTAAAGACAGGAAGATTAAACAGTTGAGGAACAAGGAAGTCCCACTAGGCAAAGTGATTTGGAATCCGACTACGGGAGACGCGACTTGGGAACTAGAGAGTAAGATGAGGGAACAATATCCTCAGTTGTTTATTAACATGTAGTTTCGAGGACGAAACTAATTTAAGGGGGGAAGTAATGTAAGACCCTTAACTTTAAAATTAAATTATGGATTTAATATTAAGTGTATTTTGGGGAATAATTGTAAAACATTTAATATATGTATATTTTGTGTAAATATATATATATATATATATAAATATTTATTTTGGAGGTTGAATTAAAATTATTGGATGAAGTATAAACTAAATTTAATTACGAGTAATTAAATTATCGGGCAGTTAATTAAGATGTTATCTGCTAATTGCGACGAGACTGGTTAAATGCTGGAGGGTCAACAATATTATAATATTGATGTGTTCGGAGAGGTGGCACCTATGTGTCTATATATAGATGGGAGAGGGCAGAACAGAAGGAACACAAACACATTTCCTCCTCCCTTACTGCAAGAAACAGTACCCTTCTTCTTCCTCTTCCCATTCTGTTTCCCGTTCATTGAAAAAAAAAGAGTTGCTCAAAAGTGAGATTACTTGGAAATCCAAGCACCAAACCACCAAGTACCAAGAAAAAAAGTTGTTCCTCTCCTCATTACGGAGCTAGAGAACTAACTTTGGTAGCGGCAAACGCAAACGGAAACTTCGCCGATTTTTGTCGCGGAAACGTGAACGGGAGCCGAAACGTAACAGAGGTAACGGGAACCTTCCACTTTCTAGCTTGCATTTTAGGGCTGTAAATGCATGATTGATGTGTGATTATATTTGAGTTTCTGGTTTGAAAAACGGAACTATTGTGCATGTTATTATAAAATGCAAAAAATGCATTATGTTGATGTTTGATGATTCTGTGATGTTTGCTGCTTTGGCTGATACAACATTGCTGTTTTGGTTGTGTGGGAATACTAGAAAATGCTTTGCATGTTGTTTTGGTTGTGTAATAATACTGGAAAATACTTTTCATGTTGTTTTGGGAATGATCAAAATGCAAACGTTTAAAAATGTTTGTTCTGTTTTGTGGTTGACATTCTGTTTTGGTTGTTAAAGCAAAACTGTGAGATTGTTCTGGTGTTAGTGATTCTGTTTTATGTAATGTTGATAACAATCTGTTGTTGATTATGTTGATGGTGATTTTTAAAATAGTAGGATTTAAATGGGTGAAGGTGTTCTGGAAAATTTGTTGATGATGAAAAATGTTTTGAGTTTTGTGGTTCCAAAAGAATGGTAGTTTTGTTTTGGGTGTTGTGTTGGTTTTTCAAAGAAACGAATTTGAAAACGTGTTGAAGTTTTCTGTAAAATTTCACTAAATTCGAAGGTGTATTCGAATACGGCATGAGTGTATTCGAATACAGCCTACAAAGCTTCGGTTTTATTTAAATTTTTGAACTTGTATTCGAATATGGGCCTCTGTATTCGAATACAGATAAGGGATTTTTGCTTCTGACTTAGCATCTGTATTCGTCTACGACCTTGTCGTATTCGAATACAGAATTGCAATTTTTGCCATTGTATTCGCATCTGTATTCGAATACAACACCCTCGTATTCGAATACATAATGCTGATTTTTCACTATTTTTGCTTCTGTATTCGAATACAAGGGAGCTATATTCGAATACATATTCGTTTTTTTCAGAAATTCAAGTTTTAAACATTGTTTTATAAACTTTAAGAGTTGGGAACATTGGGAAGGTTTGTGATGAATTAAAATGGAGTTTTTGAGATGGTTTGAGGTGGTGATGATGAGGTTCTTGAATTCCTTATTGATGTTGTGAAAAATGCTGATTTTGCACTGTTTTAGCTTCTGTATTTGAATACAAGGAAGTTGTATTCGAATACAGAGTGTTAATTTTGCACTGTTTTCACTTCTGTATTCGAATACAAGGGAGCTGTAATCAAATACAAACTGTTCTTTTTCAGAAATCTCAATTTTAAACATGTGTTTATGAACTTTAAGAGTTGGGGAAACATTGGGAAGACTAGTGATGAATTAAAATGGAGTTTTTGAGATAGTGTGTGGTGGTAATGATGAGGTGCTTGAATTCTTTGTGGATGTGATGATAATGAAATTATTTGGGTTGAGATGGTTTTGAGGAAATGATGGAATGGCTTAATTTTTACTGATGTTTGCATACTATTTTCAATGAAGAGAAAACATTGCATGTCCATGCATTGCATAGTCAGGTGGTGACCTCGATGGGCCACAGAGTTGATGCGGTGACCGTGATGGGCCGCGAAGTTAAGTAGTAACCATGGGTTATAGAATAGTTCCGCGTGTATTAGACGGTCTGTTCTCTCTGGGGTCAGAGTAGTTCTGCGTGTATTAGACGGTCTATTCCACTCGGGCTACAGAGTGGTTCCGCGTGTATTAGACGGTCCATTCTATCCGTGCGAGGATTTAACTTATGTATGTTCTGGCCTTTGAGAGGCTAACATACGTGAAACGTGCTGGTCTGTGATTAACTGCACGTGTGCTGGTCTATGAGCGACTGCACTGGTACTGGTCTGTGAGCGACTGTACCTTGGTATACGTAAAACGTGCTGGTCTGTGAGCAACTGCACGAGTGCTGGTCTATGAGCGACTGCACTGGTGCTAATCTGTGTGAGATGGCACCATGGTCATGCTGGCCATTAAAGTCTAACTTATATAAATCGTGCTGGTCCGTGAGAGACTGCACGTGTGCTGGTCAGTGAGCGACTGCACCTTGGTAAATCCAAGAAGTTGAGTACATGAGCATATACATATTGCATCGGGGTGGTTGACCGGTGAATTATGATTGGATATGATGTTGACAGATGAAAATCGATGTGTGTAAGTACCTTATGAAATTTTGAATGTCTGATGAATTGGTGTGATTACTGAATTGATATTTGTACTTACAGCTTGATTTTTATATTAAATTGGTTGCTGTTTGAAAAAGTATAAATGTCATATAATTTCAAAATGAGCATCCTTATTTATCATCATTGTTATATAACATGACATGAATATGCTGTTATTATTGACATAAATGCTATGTGGTATTTGTTAATTTCGGTCGGTGACCCTTTACTATTATTGTGGAAAATTGGACTTTTCCCTCAGATGATACCCAAACCCGACCCACCGAAGGTTACACTAACAACGAAGACGTCGTTAGTTTCCCCTGAACTTCACATACGGAGTATTCGTGGACAACGTAGAGGGACGGACAACTGGGGTAAAGACGAGATTTGTGGAGGAGGCAGTGGAAATCACTTGCTACTGTAGCTTAGTGCATGATCAGACTAGACTTTTTGTATACGGCCTAGTGTTGAAGGCTGCATTTACTTATTTTGGGATTATTGTATATTTTCTTTCCGCAACTCTGAAAATATTTTGGTTTGGGATAATTGTATATTTTCCGCACTCTGATAAATATTTTGGTGGGTCCAGGATACAGCTTTTGGATGTATTTTATTTTGGTATATTTTGAAGATTAAATTCCCAAAAATATCTTACTTGATTTCAATCACGGTGTAATTAAGTAAATACTTTTGTTAGTTTGGATCACGACAAATTATTTTAAGAAATGACTTAATTTTATTTTAATTCTCTTGAATTAATTCGAAAATTATTTTATTTAATTACTCGGTTGAAAAAAAAATTACACTTGCGCTGTGTTTTAAACTTGGGGTGTTACACTTATCGATTAGCTCTTCCTTCACATTTATCTAACATTCATGACATCTTTCATGTTTATCAACTCCGAGCATGTGTCAGATAATTCACACGTGATAGCTCGTAAGTCAGTCAAATGGAAAGATAATTTAATCTTTAATTTTGGACCTATATGCAAGAGAAAGCTACATCAGAATCAGAGGAAGAAGTCATACAGAAGTTTCCAAATCTTGTTGGTGCAAGTACATAAGCTTCTTTACATTTGCACCAATTGAGTCATTTTGGTTTTATTCAATTTGACATAAATTTAGTGGACGAAATTTCTTTAAGAAGGGGAGAAAATGTAACATCATAAAATCAAACGAATAAAACTAATTAGAATATAAAAAATTAAAATATACTAATTTATAGATTATTATGATTATATTATTATTAATACTCTAATTGTGATTAATCACCAATTTGCTTATTAATAAGGTAAAAGTAGTAAGATGTTTTGTTTGTTAGAGACTTATAAGGTAATAATTGGAAGAAAAAAATTGTTAAAAGTTTATGTACAATAGATAATAACAAATAAAGCTATTATAACCACCTTTTATTATCTAATTATCTAGTAAGAAAGAGTCAAACAAAACCGAACAAAACAACATCCTAAATGAATTGAATATATATTCGTTTTATTTGTAACAACCAAAAGTTTATTGGAGAAAATATAAAATACCTAGTCAAATTATCTTATAAATAAATATAAATAGATACATGGAAGAAAAAAAATATTGAATTAAAAACTCAATAGAGATAACTATACTAAAATAAAGAGGAACAAAAGTACCTTACGGTTGCGGTTGCAATAGCGGTTAACATATTTGGAACTTTTATTGAAGAACGCTTCAAGAGATGAGTAATCACACCCTTTAAATCTTAACGGTACATTCATTTTGGGAATTTGGGATGGAGAAAGAGTTAGTTATTTTGAATGGTATTTTCTTATAAATATATATTTTATCAAAAACTAAAATCTATTAAAATTGGGACTTTATGAATTGCAATAATAGATTATGAATTGATTAATTTACTATATTGTTTGTTGAATTACTATTTTTTTATGATTGTTTGAATATGTATTCTTTAAAAGAATGTTTTATTATGTGTTCTTGAATGATTGTTGTTATTATATATTCAAATGAAATATTATATTGTAAATATGATTTTATGAATATGATTGTTAAAAAAATTGAATTATTTTTATTGTATTTGTTTGAGATGAACTTATGCTCTATATAGATGAGGCTTGTATCCCACAGTTATTTACCTGGATGAGCTATGCGTTCCATATAGATAGATTTTGTACCCCAAATATAGATGAATTTTAAACGCTACATGAGATGAATTTTAAACTCCACATGGGTAGGTCTTGTACCCCACATTAGATGAGTTAGTGTTCCACATGATGAGATAATACTCACTTCACAGAAGTAGTACATCTCCATATAACGATGAGACGCCATTGAATTGATTGATTGATTTTCTGCAGAATAAATGTGTGTATTTGATTATTATAGATGTGAATTATTGTTAATTTATGTGGATGAGTTTATATTAATTATTGGAAGTAATTGGTTATTATAGACGCCATTGAATTGATTGATTTTCTACAGAATAAATGTGTGTATTTGATTATTATAGATGTGAATTATTGTTAATTTATGTGGATGAGTTTATATTAAGTATTCGAAGTAATTGGTTCTTTTAGAAAAATTAGTTATATTATTTATATTTCTTAAGAATATTTTTGGAAGAATGCGGGTGTCATGATCAATTTTTCCAATTACCACGCCGACTGAGAACAATACTTGTTTTAAAATTGTGTGTATTATTCACTAGGATTTAGTATCTCATTAAAGTGACGATTTTAGACACTGAGATCGTTGGGGATGTCGAGAGTTGAGAAGTCTACCTCCTTTGAGAAGAGTAATTTCCTTAGATTAGGTTAGTAGATCAAGAATAAGTAGATATAGTGTCTACATCGTATTTTTATTTCGGGACTAGTTATTAAATGTTCTATTTTGAATATTTTGATTATTAAAGATTTTCAGTTGTAAGGATTAATTTTAAAGATTTCATAACATTTTTTCTTTCAGACAATTCATTATTTATTATAGTACCTTATTCTCTTATATAATATAAAAAAAAATCGTTATTGCCTCAATTGTTATACCCACGTAATTAGGCATTACAAGAACCCCTAGAAACACAATTACTATTGCATTTTACCCAAGACTACATTGTGGGCACCGTACCACTTCTTTAATCATGAAAGCATTTGGTGCATGGAAAAGAATGTTGAATTCCATGAGGACTCTAAAGTTACGCATAGAAGATCGCATGCGTCACTTAGAGTTAGTACATGACAAGTAGACGCTTACTTTGATATAATGAATAAACTATTGGAAGTTCATATGATTATCTTCAAAACAAAATCTTGCTCTTGCAAAATCAAATATTCCAAAATATTATAATGATAAGCAATATCATAAAATTCGTAGTTTGAGTTCTCGAATGCATGCTACAAGTGTCTAGCACTGTTAAGGGAGAAGTGAGATTGTCGGAAATGATGTTGAAACAATAGAACTAGTGTAGTGTAAATTGAAAAAATGAAGTCCCACATAGGAGGGATATCACACTCTAGTAGTGTTTATAAGGTGGAGGCATGTCATTTGGGGTGTACCCCAAGGAGTAACCAATTTTGTGAAGAGGAGAGAACATATTCAAAACGACAACCACATGGGTGCGCTGCTGCCCCATCCGACTGGTTTGGCTTGAGCTAAGTGGTGTATTATTTTTTAGTATCAAGACAAATAAAAAATCTTTTAAATATGGTATATTATTTATCTCTTTTACACACGTTTCTGCCTTCGTGGATCAGGTCTATTGGACTGCACTTTTTGCTCCCTTTAATTACACAATTCCTCTACTTATAGAGGATTCTGCTCAGTTTAAAAAACACATCAACTCTCCAAAAAATTCCTAGCTTTCTCTTTTTTCTCCCTTTTCTACTTCATTACAAATTTTCTTTCTGTTTCAGAATTTCGAGTGGTCATAGAACAATATTAGGAGTGGCCTTAATTGCTATATAAAGAGGGTGTAATTCTAGAATGGTTTTCTATAGTGCAGTAGAACTCTAATACAGTTTTATTTGAGTTGTTTTATCTTGGGGACATCGTGGTTGATAATCTGCCTTGCAAAATTTTGTGCAGTACCACAAAACGTCTTAAAGAGAGAGACCTAGTCTAAGACTCAACTTAGTAATATATTCGATGGTTGAAAATAATTTATAAAACAGTTTTTCGAAAATCAAAAGCAACAATTTTAAGACGTTTCTTTTTGCAGTGTCGACCGACGAAATTATTAGATCTGGTTCCATTGCATCTGATTTCAATAAATCGTTTCGATTTAAGGGATGTCAGTTCAAACAATGGCAACTATGAAAACGTTACCAACGTTCTAAAAGATGATATTCCAATTGTTCCAAAAACAACATTACAATGGAAACATAATGATTACCTTTATAAGAATTGCTAATGATCTATATGATTATTGTAGTTCCAACAATACTGCTAGATATGTTTTGGATGCTCTGAAGTAGAAATACGATATCGATGAAGTTGTAGCTAAAAAATATGATGTGAGATGCTACCTCAAGTATCAGAAGACCGATGAAAGATCAGTGGGGGCTTAATCCCATGAAATTCAGAAAATAGCTCATGAAAATAAGGGGGGGTTTTACTCAGTATATAGGGCAGATTTGTGCACCATTTCTAAAAAAGATAATTTTGTTGGAAAAGGGTACGTCACTGATGGCATGTTTAAATTAAATGTTGAAATAAATAAAATGTCTCATTCTGCTTACATGTTATGTGATTTTAATATTTGGCATGCTAAATTTTTTCACGTGAACAAACATGTGATTTCAAATTTAAGTAACTTAGGTTTAATTCAAAAGTTATCTTTAAATGATTTTGAAAAATATAATTTTTGTAGTCAAGCTAAAATAACAAAGAGTTCAATGAAATCAGTAATTAGATAATCTGAGCTTTTAGATTTAATACACTCTGATATATGCGAACTTGATGGAACTTTAACAAGAAATGGAAAACGTTATTTTATCACTTTTATTGACAATTGTGTTGGAACCAAGTTGGCTTTATACTTAGAGTTTTGACGATAACAAAAGTATTTTCTGAGAATAATATATTTGACTTCTCAAAGTATGAAAAAAGATTCTTGTTTTTGAAGAAAATCTTAAATAAGATTTGACTCAAACTTATAATTGAAGAAAATCTTTGACCAAGTTGAAAAGAAGATATGGTCAAGATATGATGAAGATTTGATCAAGATTTTTCTACAACAAAATATAAACAATATCGATCTGAAGAAATTACAAACTCAATCTTAACAAATTACAAACATAATCAATTTGAAGAATTTAAAAACTCAATCTGAACAAAATACTAATAGAATCAATATGAAGAATTTACAAACTCAATTTGAACAAAATATGAATAAAATCAATCTAGAAGAACTGCTCAGATTGGATTCAAAAATAAAGAATTGGCTACAGAACATATTATCAAAAATCATCTTGTTCAAAATTATTTTTGAATAAGATCATTGTTAACCAAGCTAGGAATGAAGATACAATTTAGAATTATACAAGGACTAAATTGAAGCCCTAATTTTATCTATAAATAGAAACTCAAGGCTGAAGAAAAAGATCATTGAAAATAAAAAAATGTTGAAGAACTCATAAGCTCAAAATTTCAAATTCATCTTAGAGTTCAAAGAGAGAAACACTTGTTCAAGTAAGAAATATTTTCTAAGTGTTTTTTCTTAGAGTGTGAGAGTTATTATTATTATCAGCTTTATTAGAAGCAAACACTTAAAGTTCCAATATTTTGTATCCAACCCGATAGTGGTTTAGTTCCCTCTTAAATATGGGGTTGTGAGGTTGTTAGGAGAAGACTTGGCTTGTAGGGTCAAGGTGGTTAGTTTCTCAAAAGCTTGGGGTTGACAGGCTGTTTGAGAAGACTGGCTTGGAGGGTCAGGTGCTGTGTAATTTAAGGTATTTGAATTAGTGGATTAAAGCCTTCGTAATGAGGGGACTAGATGTAGCCAAGTTAGCAGTGAACTAGGATAAATCTATATGTCCAATTATTTATGCTTGTATTGTTTGCTGCCTCTGAACTTGATTGTTTTTTATGTAAGTAATTCATAAAAACTAAACAACCTTCATCAAATTAGCAAAAAGTTATCAACTTTTTCAACCACTACTCAACCCCCTTTCTCGTGTTTGCACTTTCAATTGGCATTAGAGCACGGTATCAAGGCTGAGCATTTTATAGTGTTTGAGGAAAGGTCCAAGGGTTCAACATGTCTAGATTCAATGAATCAGCCTATGAAGAAATCGAGGTATATTTTTAATTAACTTGATCTGATTTAGTTACTGCTATAAATGATTTTTTAAATATGAATCACAAATTGTCTATAAAACTAAAAACACTTACGAAAGAAAATGAAAACCTAACAGAAAAAGTTAATGTTTTAAAGAATCAAAGTGATGAATTTAAAATAGAAAATGCAACTTTGAAAACTAATATTAGTGAACTTAAAACATAAAATGCAACTCTGAAAACTGATGTTACTGAATTTAACAGAAAATACAACTCTGAAAAGTGATATTACTGAACTTAAAACAGAAAATGCAAATCTGAAATTGATATTGCTGAACTTAAAGATAAAACCTTGAAATACCACGTGTAATTCTGATAAGCATGAAGAAGTATTCCAAGATTTTATAGCTAATGGTATGGAAAGAAGAAAGTATGCATCTATGATTTATAGTGTTTGTAGAAATGGTAACAAAGGCCTAGGATTTGAAGAAACAGTAACTGAACCTAAACTTATTCACTCTGATGTTTTGTGCAATGTTTTTTCTAAGAAAAGTCACTCTAAATTATCTTGTCCCATGTTAAATACGAGGAAAAACAAGAAACCTTTCAAGACTAACAAACCAGGACCTAATCAGATTTGAGTCTCCAACGACAAAATTGTTTATGTTGTAGATGTTCTAAGCAACCAAGTTGAAACGCCAATCATGGCATCTGGTAAGTGGATGCTAGAAACTTATGTCCCAAGACCTGACTCTGGTGGAAGAAGCACTGGTCAGTACAGTACCAATCAGAAACATAACCAACTGATGAACCATAAATATCAGAAAAAGAAGAACCTTCTAATAAACCAGAAATATCAAAAAAATCTGGAGTATCAATAGAATCAAAACTAGCAAAGAAATCACACCATAAGAGGAACCTGATACGTCAGCACAAACAGAAGTGTGAGATGAACTATCAGAATAAGAAGACTTATCTGAACACTCCAATCAAATTCATCAAGACTACAAACTTGGATGGGAATTCAAATCCCTTCATCCAGACCCTCTAATAATAGAATATGCAAATTCAAAATCTGAAAACCAAAAAAGAAGAACTAAAAGGGTTTTTAGAGTGAAACTGAAATTGTTAACATATGGGTTATATCTTTCTTTAAATTTAATTATTGTTTGATATTATGTTTACTGTGATAACAAGTAGCTTGAACGTCAAAAATCAAAGCTAGATAAGTATTTTGCAGGTTTTAAAAACTTTAGGAGAACCAGTAGAATCACAAAATTTGAACATTTCAGCAAAAGCGGAATACAAGTTTGTTTCTTTAGAAACAAGCAAAAAACCACTAGAAACAAAACAAGTGTTTTGGGTTGTATTGTTTCATTCTGAAATTATCTAATTTATATTATGTTATATGACAAACAACTTGAGCTTGAAAAGTCGAAGAAAAATGATGATAATGTAGGTTTATCGGAACCAGAAGAAATAGATGCAGACAAACCAAATGAACCTAAAAAATAAGAGGATACAAGAAAATCAAAAAAAGATGACAAATCTTCAATAATGAATCTGATCATGTCAAAAACTGTCGAGATAAGTCAAAAGGAAAATCTGGATGGAAGTACAAGGCATCTCATCCTGAAACTATAATAATTGGAAGTGCAAGTTATCCTTTGAGGACCAGATCATCATTAAAAGATACTACTTGGTTTGGCTTACTCTCATCAATTGAGCCTACCTCAGTTAATGAAACATTGACAAATGATGGATGAATTAATTAAATGCAAGAAGAGTTAAATGAATTTAAGAGGAATGATGTTCGGGATCTACTACCTAGACCAAAGAAGAACATTATTGGAACCAAATGGATTTTCAAAACAAAGCTAAATGACAAAGGTGAAGTGGTCAGACACAAGGCAAGACTTGTCGCACAAGGCTATAATCAGCAATAGGGCATTGATTACACTAAGACATATGCTCCAGTGGTCAGGATAAACGCTATTCGTATCCTAGTTTCTTTTGCTGCAAATAATAACATTTACATTATTTCAAATGGATTTTAAAAGTACTTTTCTAAATGGTTCTATAAGTGAAGAAGTCTATGTTAAACAACCCCCAAGTTTTGAATTTCCAAATCATGTTTTTAAACTTAGGAAATTTATGTATGATCTAAAACAAGTACCTAGGGCATGGTATGATAGACTTAGTAACTCCACTTTTTAGAAAATCAATAGGAGATGACATTCGTATTATTCAAATTTATGTTGATAACATTATATTTGGATCTACTAATGGCACTCTTTGCCAAGAATTTTCTAAATTGATGCAGCTTGAATTTCAAATAAGTATGATAGGAGAACATAAGTTCTTCTTAAGGATACAAATTCAAAAAAGTCAAAAAGGTGTATATATTCATCAAATTAAATATACAAAAGAGCTTCTCAAGAAGTTTAAGATGGGTGATTGCAAACCTATGGAGGAATGATAGTATCCCTACTTTATGTTACCGCTTCCAAACCTAACATCATGTTTAGTGTATGTATGTGTGAAAGATTTCAAGCTAACCCTGGGGAATCACATTTAACTGCTGTAAAGAGAATCCTTAGATACCAAAAGGCACTACCAACCTTACCTTGTTCTACAAGAAATCTCATAATTACAAATTGGGTGGATATTGTGATTCTGATTATGTTGGAGATAAACTTGAGAGAAATAACACTAGTTACAACTACACATTTCTAGGTGACAACTTAATATCTTGCTCAAGTAATTAAGCCCCATTACCATGTCAATCGCAAAGGTTGAGTACATTTAAATAGTTGGTTGTGCAGTTCTCAACTACTTTGGATGAAACATAAACTTGAAGACTACAAAATCCTAGAATCCAACATTCCCATCTATCGTGATAACACTTCTACCATTTCTCTATCCAAAAACCTTATCCTATATTATAGAGCTAAACACATAGAGATTAAAAACCACTTCATTAGGGACTTTGTTAAACAAGGGATACTAAACATTCAATTTGTAGACACTAAACACCAATGGGCTGACATATTCACCAAACCACTTGATGAAGATAGGTTTGACTTCATCAAGAAAAACCTAAACCTTACCATCATACTTGAATGATGTTGTGATAAATTCAAAGTAGTCTAGCTTTTATATTTTCTTCTAATATGTTATATTCATGTTATTAAAAAAAAAGGCAAATTAAGAAGAAAAAAAAATTTCACTTTCAAGTCTTTTTGTCTGATGACTAAAGGGGGAGAAACATATTTGATAAAATGCGGAGAAAGGAGAAAAGGATATTTAGACTTAGGGGGAGCCCTAAATATTTGAATTCATAGAGTATGAAAGAAGATTCATGTTTTTGAAGAAAATCTAAAATAAGATTTGATTCAGATTTATAAATGAAGAAAATCTAAAATAAAGTTTGATTCATATTTATAATTGAAGAAAATCTATAATAAGATTTGATTCAAATTTATAATTGAAGGGACGTGATTGTTTGAACCAAGTTGGTTATTTCAATTAAAGTTTTGATGTTGACAAAAGTATTTTATGAAAATCACATTTTGGCTTAGAATAAGAATGAAAAATTAGAGGAAGTGAAAAATCAGAGGATGACGTCACCAGAGGATAAAATCAATAGAGGATACCTCCGGAAGATAAAGCCAGAAAATATCACCAGAGGATACTAGAGGATGTCATCAGAGGATACATCCAGAGGATACCAGAGGATACCAGAAGATGTCACCAGAGGATACCAGAAGATACCTCCAGAGGATCCCATCAGAAGCAAGAATCAGAGGATGTCATCAAAGGCAAAAATCAAAGGATATCGTTAGAGGGAAGAAATAATGACATTATCAGAGGATATCATTCGTGGCCCAAACTAGAAGGTAACCTTGTTTAGAAGAAAACATGGTCCAGATCAGAAGCAAACATGGTCCAGAAGGAGACTTGGTTCAGATCAGAAGAATACTTGGTCCAGAAGGAGACATGGTCCAGACCAGAAGGAAACATTATCCAGAAGATAACATGGTCCAGATCAGAAGATAACTTGGTCAAGAACATAAGACATGGTCCAGACCAGAAGATGGCATGGTCCATAATAGAAGAATTGGTCCAAACATGGTCCAGATCAGAAGATCACACTGTCCGTATCAGGAAACATAATGGTACAGATCAGATCACATGGTCCAGACTTGGTCTAGATTAGTAGATCATACGATCCAGATTTTAAATCATGATGCAGATCAAGTGAAGACTTGATTAAAATTAGAATAGGACTTGACTGAATTTTGAAAGAGATCTGATCGTAGGCTTAAGAAGATTTGATTCAAAAATCAAAGAATGTCTAAAGAAAAAACGAAGGAAATCTGAGCAAAGAAGATATGGTTCGAAATTAAAAAGAAATAGGATTGGCCAACAGAATTTTCAAAGGAAATCTGAGCAAGATTCTTCTCGTAATTAAGCTTGGACAAAGCCCATATTTCAGCTATAAAAGGAGGCTTCAGGCCACAACAGAAAGCATTGAAAAGTAGAAGAACTCAAGCATAAAATCCAAATTCATCTTAGAGTTCAAATCGATCGAAAAACACAAGAACTCAAGCTTCAAATTCAAAGTTATCCGAGAGTTCAAAAGAGAGAAACACAAGTGTGCAAGACCAATATTTTCTAAGTGTTCTTGAGAGTGAGAAACAGTGCAGTAATCAAATTTCTAGAAACAACTTTGTAGAGTTCCAAACCCTTGTAATCAAACCCCAGTGGTGTGAATTCCTTCTTCAATCTGGGGTTGTCAGATTGGTAGATGAAGACTTGACTTGTAGGGTCAAGGTGTGGAAGTTCCTTCTTCAATCTGGGGTTGTTAGATTGGTAGGAGAAGACTTAACTTGTAGGGTCAAGGTGTTGATTGTTCCTCAAAAGTCTGGGGTTGTCAGATTGGTAGGAGAAGACTTGACTTGTAGGGTCAAGGTGTTGATTGTTCCTCAAAAGTCTGGGGTTGTCAAACTGTTTGGGAAGACTGACTTTGAGGGTCAGGTGCTATAATTCAAAGGTTTTGAATGAGTGGATTAAAGACTTCAGGATGAAGGGACTGGATCTAGCCAAGTTAATGGTGAACTAGGATAAATTGTTGTGTTCTTATGCTGTTATTATCCGCTGCTTACTCTGATTATTTATTCAACAAGTAACTTACATCAACGTTCATCAAAAATAGCAAAAAGAATTCGAGTTTGGCAAACACAATTCAATCCCCCTTCTCGTGTTTGCACCTTCAGGGATGTAGTCAAGTTAGTGGTGAACAAAGATAAATCTATGTGTCCAATTATTTATGCTTTCATTGTTTGCTGCCTCTAAACCCGATTGCTTCTTATCTAAGTATTTCATAAAAACCACAACCATTTTTCATCAAATTATCAAAAAGTTATCAACTTTGTCAAACACAATTCAACCCTCTCTTATGATGTTTGCACCTTCAAATTTTTCTGGATATACTTTTCTATATCTAATGAAAAATAAAATTGAAGCACTTGACATGTTTATGATCTTTGTAACTGAAATTGAAAATCAATTTAATAGAAAGACTAAGAGGTTTCGCAATGATAGATAAACATAATATGATTCTAGTCTGTTTAATGATTTTTATAAACTGCATGGAATTATACATTCATAATCCCCGATCCCAAGCGAGTTAAACTCGCTAGTTGAGCCTATGAATGTGTATTCATTGGGTATGCAGTAAACAACAAAATGTATAGGTTTTATGACCTAAATTTCTAAAGTGATCATAGAGTCAAATGATGTTGACTTTTATAAAAATAGATTCCCTTTCAAATTGAGAAATATTGAGGCAGCGAAACAAGTCACGTTCAAGTGATTAAGAGCACTGAAAGCAACAAACAAGGCGAAACGGAACTCGAAGAAGTAAGAGAGCTAGAGTTGCTATAGATTAGGGACCCGATTATACGGCCTATACTTTAATGTAATTTGAAATGAGCCACTTACCATTATAAATAAAATCAACCATCTTATTTGTGAGAAAATACACGTCATAATTAAAAATTTACAACCCAATTATTATTAGGTTGACTTTGTTTTGAGTTTATATAGTATATCACCCCTTCTACACTAGTATGATGCTTCGTGAGGTATAAATTAACGTATTTCTTCTGGAATAAAAAATAAATATCTATATAATATACTAAGACATTAACTGTAAAATAACTATAACATAATTATCAAAATTCTTACCGAAATCATGTTGACATTTTTATACTATTAATTAATTATCGGTTAAATAGCATTTGTGGTCTCTTAATTTAATTTCATTTAACATTTTAGTCCTTTATCTTTTCTGTTTTCCGATTTAGTCCTTTATTTTAATTTTAAGTGACAATTTGATCTTTTATGTTTTAAAATGTCAACAATGTTATCCTTTTTTTGACAAAAATTCATCAAAATTTTCAACCAAAACCCATAAAATTAATTATATTCTTCAATATAATACAAATTTCATCAAATTCGACACTCAAATCTTCAAATAAACTCATATTTACATCTCTAACAACATCAAATAAAGAATGAAAATATGAGTTTATTTGAAGATTTGAGTGTCGAATTTGATGAAATTTATATTATATTAAAGAATACAATTAATTTTATGGGTTTTTGTTGAAAATTTTGATGAATTTTTGTAAAAAAAAAGATGATATTGTTGACATTTTAAAAAATAAAATATTAAATTGTCACTTAAAAATAAAATAAAGGATCAAATCGCGGGAAAAAAAATAAATGACTAAAACGTTAACTAAAATTAAGTTAAGGGACCACGGGTACTATTTAGCCTTAATTATATTATCATATGTTTATTAAAATATATTTTAATATTGCTAATGAGATCATCTTAGGATCCAACGATTTACGATTTTGACACCCTTTCTCGATACTAGTTAAGATCACTACAAAAAAACAAAATTGCGACGGTTTTTAAAAGGCTTTGCGGCGGTTAGAACCGCCTCCAATGTGACTTTGTGACGGTTCGTCAACTGTCGCATATTCGTGCGTCGCGAGGCGCTTTTGCGACGGTTCTGAAAACCGTCGTTGCAACTGTCGCAAAGTTTGCGACGGTTTTGAAAACCGTCAATTCAACCTCCTCAATATTTCTTTTTTTTGCGACGGTTCAAACCGTCGCAAAACATGTTGAGTTTTTTTTTTTGAAATTTCGCGACAGTTATCAACCGTTGCGAAATTCATTTTGAACAATTTGATCCAAAACATTGCGACAGTTATCAACCGTCGCAATCCTAATAATTTAAATTAAAAAATTATTATACTATATTTTCTGATTTTTTATTAAATAAAATAAAAAATATTTATAAATTAATATCATCCACATAATTTAAATAAACAATTAAATAACTATTGTAGCTAAATTCAATTTCTATAATTTTTTCAAAATAAATAACGCAAATTCATACATTAACTGAACTAAAATAATAAATAACTCCATGAAAGATAAACATACACAAATATTCATGAAACACACACCAACACCCAGTCACTCACCAAAGAAATTTATGTTGCTGAGTTTATTACACAATAGATCATTTCACAATCTTTTGATTCAAATTTTTAAGCAACGCACATTCAAAAGATAGCAAAACAGATTGGTCCTATACCAAATGAAGCAGAAGGCTTGGATGCTTTAGGTGAATAACTGACTAGCGGTATGCTAGTAAGATTAACTTTAACTGATCCATAGTCATCATCAACTTTAAGATCAACTGCAACATTAGCATTTTCCTTTGACAATTGATACACTTCGTTGTTATCAATAGTATCCTCAGCCTCATTGGAGTAAGTGTCAAGATTCTCATCTATGCAAGAATTATCATTTCCCAAAATAGTGTGTTGAAAATTGATTAGTTTAGAAACTAGCTCAGGATGGATGGCCAATGGAAGGGATATGAAGTGTGAATAATCAAGATTTCGACTCCTAACTGTCTGTTATCAAACACAAGAAAATAAGCAAACCATAAATTTCTTGAGATTGAGAGATTGCATGTAGAGACAACTTACCTCGTCAATTATGGCCTGAATCTTCTCTGAAGCTGAAGTCACACTATCTATTGAAATGCCGTCGATTGCTGCCAAAAACAATTATACATGTTGGATCATATGAAAAATATCAGAGAAGATTTTGATCTTTGTAACACCTCGAGTTTAAAACACAGCGCGGGTGCATTTTTTTTTTTTAAATATAAATAAATAATTAAAATGAGTTTTCCAAAATTAATATCAAGGGAATTAAAATAAAATCAGTTCATTTCAAAGGTTATCACCCAATCAGTGTCAGAGTGCAAAATAATACAGCGGAAAAAGTAATACATTAATTCCCAAAATAAAGTTACATTTCCCAAAACTCAAGACCCTATACAAAAGCCTAGACTGATCATGCACTAAGCTACAGTAGCACGGTCTCCACCGTATCCTCTATAAGTCTCGTCTTCAGCCAACCGTCCGTCCCTCTGCGTTGTCCACGTAGACTCTGTACGTAAAGATCAAGGGAAACTAACGACGCTTCCGTCGTTAGTGTATCCGTCGGTAGGACGGGTTCGGGTAACATCTGAGGGCAAAGCCCAAAGTCCACAATATAATAGCAAGGGTCACCGACCGAAATTAACAAATAAGCACATAGCATATATCTCACAACAACACATATATTCATGGCATAATATATGACAATGATGAGGAAAATAATAACGCTCATTTGAAATTTAATGACATATATGCCTTTTCAAAACAGCAGCCAATTATTATGAAATATGTGGTAAGTACAAACAACACCTCAGCAAATCACAATCATTAAATCAGAAATTAAGATTCTGAACAGTACTCACACACATTCAATTTCCACTCATCATCATAATCCAATCGTGACCCACCAGTCAATCCCCCAATGTAATAAGTATATGCTCATGTATACAATTTTCTTGGAATCACCAAGGTGCAGTCGCTCACAGACCAGCACACGTGCAGTCTCTCACGGACCAGCATGATTTATATATGTCAGAATTTAACGGCCCTCAAGACCAGGGTGCAATCTCTCACATATCAGCACCAGTGCAGTCGCTCAACAGACCAGCACGAATTCACTAATGGAATGGACCGTCTAATACACGCGGAACGATCCCGTAGCCTAGATAGAATAGACCGTCTAATACACGCGGAACTACTCTAAACCCGGATAGAATAGACCGTCTAATACACGCGGAACTATTCTATAACCATCATGGTCACTACAATTTACATGTATTAGCCTCTCACAGGCCAAATACACAAAAGTTAAATCCTCGCACGGATAGAATGGACCGTCTAATACACGCTGAACCACTCCGTAGTCCGAGTAGAATAGACCGTCTAATACACGCGGAACTATTCTGACCCCGGATATAACAGACCGTCTAATACACGCGGAACTATTCTATAACCCACGGTTACTACTTAACTTCGCGGCCCATCACGGTCACCGCATCAACTCTGTGGCCCATTGCGGTCACCACTTGACTATGCAATGCATGAACATGCAATGTTTTCTCTTCACTGAAAACAGTATGCAAAATCATAAAAATTCATGCCATCCCACCATATTTCAAAACATCTCAGCATAATCGATATCATCATCAACACATCAATGATTAAACAGTCAAGCAATCATTAACAATTCACATTATCTCACAAATCCCATTCTTAATCATCTCAAATATTTCCATTGTTCCCCAAACTCTTAAAATTCACAAAACAGTGTTTAAAACTGAGTTTTCTGGTAAACACGAATCTGTATTCGAATACAGTTTCCTTGTATTCGAATACAGAAGCTAAAAACTGAGTTTCTGGAAAAACACGAATGTGTATTCGAATACAGATCCCTTGTATTCGAATACAGAAGCTGAAACTAGTGAAAATCTGCAATTTTAACATTCTGTATTCGATTACAGCATGCCTGTAGTCGAATACAGAAGACAAAACCAGAATGATCAACATCAGGTCATTAGAAAACAGAACCAGAATCAGAATGATTAACATCAGAACATTAGAAACATAATTAGAATCAGAATCATAAACACCAGAACATCAGAAACAGAACCAGAATGAATGATTAACATCAGAACATCAGGAAACAGAACCAGAATCAGAATCATCAACACCAGAACATCAAAAATAGAACCAGAATGAATGATTAACATCAGAACATCAGGAAACAGAACCAGAATCAGAATCATCAACACCAGAACATCAGAAAACCGAACCAGAATCAAAATGTTTAACATCAGAACATCAGAAGCAAAATAGAATGATTCACACAGAACCATCAGAAGATGAATGTATCAGAGGATACATTCTGAATTTACAGAAGATGCATTTCTGGAATTATCAGAAGATAAACCAGAATGTCCAAAACCGACCAGAAGATAACTTTGGAGGCTTATATCAAACAGAAACAAAATCAGAAGAACATTTGGAAAACATCAGAGGGAAGCCTGCCATAATATGAATTGCTCCAAACAAGAATGATTCAAATATTAGAAGCAATCAAGAAGTTACACTGATCAGAACATAGCCTGGCAGTGTAATTTCAACACAGTCCATACTTGTCCAGAAGTGATGAGAAGATATCTTTTATGGACTATATCAGAAGGAATAGATATCAGAAGATTCTTTGGACCATACTATTGTGAAGCCTGCCATGTGGAGAGTTGTTCCAGGCCATAAGTTATCAAAAGCAAGAAGTAATCCAGAAGATAATTTGCCCAGAACATGGCATGACAATCGAATTTTGAATAACCCAGACTTCGCCCAGACTTCATCCAGAATTGATCAGAAGAAGCACAGAATGGTTCATGCCAGAATCACCAGAAGTAGAAACAACATAATGATTATCAGAATCATCAGAAGCACGAAACAGGATGATGATCAGAATCATCAGAAGCACGAAATAGGATGATGATCAGAATCATCAGAAGCAGGAAACAGGATGAGGATCAGAATCATCAGAAGCAGGAAACATGATGATTATCAGAATCATCAAAAGCAGAAACATAATGATTATCAGAATCATCAGAAGATGGTTAACATCAGAACCATCAGAAGCAGAAACAGAATGTTTCAGATCAGAACCATCAAAAGCAGTAATAGAATGGTTCACATCAGAACCATCAGAAGCAGAAATAGACACAGAATGATCCACACAAGGATCATCAGAACCAGAAACAGAAACAGAATGATCCACACAAGGATCATCAGAACCAGAAACGGAATGATCCACACAAGGATCATCAGAACCAGAAACAGAAACGAAATGATCCACACAAGGATCATCAGAACCAGAAACAGAAACAGAATGATCCACACAAGGATCATCAGAACCAGAAACAGAAACGGAATGATCCACACAAGGATCATCAGAACCAGAAACAGAAACATAATGATCCACACAAGGATCATCAGAACCAGAAACAGAAACAGTATGATCCACACAAGGATCATCAGAACTAGAAACAGAAACAGTATGATCCACACAAGGATGATCAGAACCAGAAACAGAAACAGTATGATCCACACAAGGATCATCAGAACCAGACACAGAAACAGAAATTCTTCTTCTGTATTCGACTACAGGGCTCGTAGTCGAATACAAGTTTGAAAACTTAAGTAAAATAGAAATTTTACAGGTTGTAGTCGAATACACACATGTTGTATTCGAATACACCTTCGAAAACCAGTGAAAATTTCCTGAGATTCAACCCTTTTCAAACTATTTTCTTTTAAAACAACAACCAAACAACAGAACAAATTCAACACTTTTTCCAGAAGACACTTCCCTCATTTAAAATCCCTTTTCCTTTTAAATCATCAACACCACCAGAATCACACAAAACAGAAATGGAATCATGATCCAACCCCAATCATCCAGAACCAGAAAACAGAATGTTCACTCACCAGAATCATTCAGATTTTGAAACCATCATAACAAACATCAGAACATCAGAATAACGTGTATAGCATTTCAGCTTTTCAAACAATCAGAACAACATGCAAAGCATTTCAGCTTCCTAAAACATCAGAATAACATGCATAGTATTTCAGCTTTTACAATCATCAAAACATGACCAATTTTTTTCTACCAAAACAGAAATCATCACACAGTAGCAAAACACCAACATAATGCATTTTTGCATTTTTAAAACTATTTTCCAAAACAGTTTTATGAACATGTGTTTTTAATCATAACTAAAATGGCATGCAAACATTTTCCAGCCTTCACACAAAAGTAAAACAACATATTTTACCAGTAAAACAGCCAACAACAACTATCAGAATAATCACTTATCAACAAAATGCATTTTCTTTCAAAATGTCATTTTCGAAAATAACTTTTCTTTTAAAGACAACTGAAACAGCACAAATTTATGGCCCTAATGCAGCTAAAATATGGAAGGTGCCCTTACTCTTGTAGCGTGCTCTACTATTTCTCTCGTTCCTACTGCGTTCCCTTTTCTGCGTCTAAAAACGGCGAAGCTGTTCCCTGAGTTTGCTGCTGCAAAACTAGGTTCCTTATCTTCGTATTGAGGTGGGGATTAACTTTACTACTGGGGGTTTTCAAGTTTGAGGCTTGGATTCTCAGTTACTGGAGTCTTGAGGAATTCCCTCTCTTCAATTTGAATTCGGGAAACTGGGCAGAACAGAGACAGAATGAGAGGGGAAATGGGGTTGGTACATGCAATATGGGCAGTGAGGAGGAAGGAATGGTGTTCTGACTTCCCCATCCTTCTCACTCCTATTTATAGGCTCTCATGGTGCCACCTCACTTGCCACTTGTCTGATTTTTAGCTTTTAATTGTCTTGCAATTAGCCACTAATCCTTACTTAATGGTCTGATTAATTTAATTACTTGAAATTAAATTAATTTAATTCTACATCCAATAATTTTAATTCTTCATCCAAAATAAATATTTATATATATATATATATATATATATATTCACTCAAACATACATATATTAAATATTTTACAAATATCCCCAAAATACAATTAAAATTAATTCCATAATTTTAATTAAAAATTAAGGGTCTTACAATCTTATTCTGGAATAACTTAAGATTATCTCTTAGAATCAGTTTCCATAACTAACTATTATCATCATGTGTTACCCAATTTGAAGATAATTAGGAGTCTAGTAATACTATATAAATCATGAATAGTGTTTAGTCTTTTGTATAAAATCACATCAAACCGTCAAACACAATTCAAAATCTTTCTTTTTTTTCTTTTCCATCCTTAATGTAATACTCTATAACTTCAACTTAAAAATCATTAAGATATTGGATTTCGTTATCCACTCTTACAAGAGTCATAATAATGCAGACAAGATCTTGCTCCAAATGGCCAGGCTGTTAAGAGGGGGAGAGTCTATACTTTAAATGGAAGTTCTGTATCTCACACTCAGCCAATATAAGACTCAATTGTATGCTTCTGGTATAACTATGTTCTGGTCTATTGATGGACGAGGGTGTATTCATGTCAAATCAGCTATCACTTAATTTAATATCTCAATCTATAAAAATAAAACTAATCAAAGTTGAAAGTTGAAACAGAACCATAATAGAAAATAATTATTTCAATGCTCACACATACGAGATAGATAGTGAATTATGATAACCCAAAAACTTACTAATAAACTCATCGTCTTTTGAAGAAGGGAATATTATCTTAACCCCCATCTCCTCTTCTATCTTTTTCTGTGTGTATCCCCTGAAACATTATTAAATATGAGTAAGACGTATATATTCTTATATCATAATAACTATCTTCTACACTCTCTCTTCGACGATAACAACAGCAACAAGATTTTGTATTACTGTGTCCTTATGATGTTGACAACGTGAATCTCAAACCTAAATTGTTTACTATTCCTGATAGGCATTACTATTTTTCCTTTTCAGCCTATCTATAACTACTAATATGCATCACTAATTATAATTCACTATCAATTTCACCCATGCCATACTCATCCTACCTTCCATCTGAACTTTATATAATTCCAGTTGGCTAAACAATGTTGTTATCAATTCTAAACAAATTAAAAACTAGCTTTTACCCTTTTCCTTTAATAAAACGAAATAGAGAAACACCAACCTGCACAACAAAAACAAAATTAAATAGATGAAATTGTTGACTGTTTAATGCTTAATCAGAAAGAGACCCAAATGCACGTATAGATTGTGATATAATTTATTTCCACTATACATTGTGGGGAAAATGGAAGAAAAATATCAGACAATAAACATTGAAAGCTATGGTCAGAATCAAGGAAAAAACACAATCAACAGCATAGTGTTTCATGCAAGAGTTCTTATGAAGTCCTCCCATCCAATTTCTTTGAAGCCCTCTCATCTGACAACAAAACAATCAATTCTAGTGTTATAGTAATATTCAATATAGATTGAACAACTAACAAATCAAGAAACCTGAGCTTAAAGAAAAGGGGCCAAACAAAATATATACGGTGATCACCAGGAACAAATATTGGTTGAAAATTCATCAAATATAAATTATCAATTCATAAAGATAAAAAAATTATGGAAATGAAAAAAAATATAAATCTTGCCTTCACAGAAATTGAATGTTTTTCAATGGAGAGAGATGAATCTCCTTCTAGCACTTTGCTACAACTTGCTTCTTGAACTCCTCCTCCATCTTCTGACTCAACAGTCGCAGCCGTTATCAAGCTTTCTACAAAAATATAAAAGATACCAAAGTTCTCATTTGATCTACGACATTGAACTATACATCTATACCATAATTAAAGATTAGATAAAACTAACTAGTATATCTGTTTCAATACATTCAAAGGAATATAACCACTCAAAGTCATCACATAAGAGAAATCATGTAAATATCATAAACATAATGCAAAATTATTAGCACTACCATAATGTAAGGGACAAAAAAGACAAACCTTGACAAGAACTAGCATTAGTTGCAATAGGTCTCCAGATAGAATTCATTGTTCTCGGTTTCTTGTCATGATCTTCAATGGAAACTCTCTTTTTTCTACCACCCATTATAAAATCACAGCTTAAACCATAATAAGTTCTCTGTCCCTAATGCCAAAAAAAAATTTATTTAAATCAAAGAATCAACTTCAGAACTCTTAAACAAGCAAATCTGTTACAATTATTACATCTCAATGAGACACCATTTTCAGTACAGTGTAGCAACATTTTTCTGACATCAACATTTTCAAACAAACAACATATATACATCAACCACAAGATTCACAACAACCATACTTAAATTAACCTCTAAAGCACTAACAATGTACCATAGGAATGCATATCGACCACAACAAACAGCAACTATGCCTACCACAACAATGAATGCATATGAAATCAAAGCAATAGGGTTCGAGCTAGGGTTCGACCTGGGGTTCGAGCTAGGGTTCGACCTCAAGTGAAGGGACAAATAGTTAAAGGAAGCACAACAAGATAATACACGAAGGGAGGCCGCAATGCACTTACCTTATATAGCACAGCAAGATACCAGATGAAGGGAGGCCGCAAACAGAGATCGGAGCAAACAGAGATGGAGCAAACAGAGGACGGAGCAAACAGAGATTGGAGCAAACAGAGATGGAAGTTATTTCCCGTCTTGGGGGAAAACAAAATCGAGGAGAAAAGGTTTAGTGGCGAGTCTTTGTGGAACGGAGGAGGGAAGGTTTACTCGTGAAATCTGAAAACGAAATGGAGGGGGGAAAACAGAAAAGGGTTATTGTCTTTTGGGGTTGCGGCGGTTGTCTAAAACCGCCGCAAGAACCGTCGCAAACCATTGATTAGGGCGGTTTTTCAGGAACCGTCGCAATCCAGGTGTTGCAAATTTGAAAATTTCTTGTAGTGATCTCATATACTACTCGATATGCAATTCTCAACTATATGCTGACTTGGGAACTAAACATTGTCAAGGATACGCTTGAATACTGACAGGTATATATGACCACATGCCATCATCGTCCCCTAAATACTAGAACATAACACTTGACTTCTCGTGGAGCTTAAGCGTTATAAGTCAATTTCCCCCAAATAAACATGCCAAGATACTAGTCCTACCAAGCACGTCATGATAATAATAATCCCAGTTAAGATTCAAAAAGCAATTCAACCTCGTGTGTACATACATACGACACTAAACTTAATAATCCTCATGGAAGACTACATTGTCTCAAAAGTCATTTCAACTCTAACCCTAGGCAATACTATATGTCACATCATTATAACATTATACTTTCTAATACTCACCTAGGTCAAGTGTCATACTTTAACATATTCCTATCATCTTTTCTTTATTTAACCTCACCATAACATTTCTAAGAAATGATCCATTATTATATACATGTGAGGGTCAAATAATTATTTCTAGTCTAACAAACACAGGTATACGTGTAACATGTATCACATTCAAACAATCAGGAAAAACAACACACACAAACAATTAAACATTACATCTCTCAATAATATTTTATTATATCAATCCCTGATAAAAGATTTAAGACCAAAATAACCTCATTAATATCCCTGTGAGTTCCTAATGAGTATTAGTTCTCCTAAGATGTTTATCTTTAGTAGGGCTTGAGTCACCCTACACGTATATATTAGACTATTTTACGCTAACCCTCCTGACGTGTACATAATCTTTCGCCCACCTTAGTTTGGATTAAAAGAGCTTTAAAATTTGGAGTATATAGTCACACAACTACTACCCTCCTTTAGTTTGACTTGGAAAGTTCCTCTGGCCATAACCCTGTATGCATCATAATTAGCAATAATCTCCATGGAGTTTAAATATCTTTGAAGATAATCCTAGAACACTATCTATTGTAAAATTTACTATTTCAAAAGTTATTATTTAATTATTTTGTGAAAAGTAACTATTTGTTGTTTTTATTTTTTAATTAAATATTTGCTAAATAAATTATTTCCTTACTCCACGTTGCCTATATGTTGTGGCACTATTCTCACATTTGCCTAAAGTCTGTTGAACAACTACATATATTAAGTAGCAAACTATTATAACATTTCCATTTTTCTAGTAACTGACTAGTAATGGTTATTTACTTAATTTCTCAACGTTTGACTATATCTTACTATTTTCTACTCTCTCTCTCTGTCACATCTATATATATATAAAGTGTCTATTGTATTTTCAAGCCATCCATTTTATCGTATTTAAACATTTTCCAAGGTTATTTCTCCTGATTAATTTTCATTCTTGTTCTATAATCTCCGCTATTGAGAAAGAACCTGTTGTACTTTAGTGGATTTGCGTTCGGTGGACGGATAAAATCCTTAAAGGCAGTCATCGAAGATGTCTTAGGTTTATTTCCCTTTTTTTTTTTGTTTTGCAGGTCCGTTGTTCATTTCAATAGCTCGTGGGTTGTTGCAAACACAAATTTAACAACAATTTAAGGATTTATCAGCTATCAAAGACAACTCTGACGATTCTACCACTTTGCATCCACTGATCAATGAAGTTGAGACCAACATAAAGGAAAACAAAACTTCAAATAAGAGGTACAATAACAAAATGTATTATCACAAAAATGATAAAAATGATAATGTCCCTCGTGTTGTTAACCCCAATTTTAAGAGATAGTACATGATTTATGTTTGTGGAAAGTCAGGTCATAATGCACGTCAATGCATACACATAATGAGAAATGAAAATTCTCCTAAAGCTAAAGCTAATTTGGTCAACACTGAAGGAGATGATATAATTGTTGCAATCGTTTCTCAAGTTAATATTGTGACCAGTCTGAACAAATGGGTGGTAGACTCTGGAGATACCAGACATATTTGTGCAAACAATATACTTTTACCTCCTACACTACTGTAGGGGATGGAGAAAAACTTGGTACCTTTGTGATTTGAGAACTGTAATGACTCAGATTTTTAAATCCAAAGCATTACTTAAAATACTTATTGCTTAGAAAAATTTATGACAATTTTTTTTAAGTAAGAATATCTAAACATTTATTCGTTTGAAATAATTAGTAACAAGCACGTTTATTTAATATTATTAAGAAAAAGTTTATTTAAAAACTAAAACAAAGTACAAGCAATTATTCCTAACGGAAGGGAACCCACTTCTGTATTTTGAGAATTCTAGTGCATTTTAAAAGTTGGTGACAAAAGATTAAAAATAAATTAAGAAATATTGTGGCAATTCTATTATTACAAAACTGTGTTGAGAACCCCATTGTTACCCCACATTCGCCGCACATCAATTACTCTTGAATCTCCTCGAACTCATTAGTACCTAAAATATTGTTGTAAGGGTCAATTTTTTTTCTTCATCCATATCAAACCAATGCTAAACATATGGAAAAATGACACAAACCATATAAATGTAAAACTTCCAATTTAAAGAAAAAAAATGCATATTGGTAAATCGTATAACACTAACATATGCACTTATGTGCAATGCATGCTTCTAAAACTATATGATCTGGATATAAACTTGTCACTAAGACAACTTCCACACAGAAAAATCACTCATACTAATGGGGGAAACAAACCTGCCACTAAGGCAACTTCCACGAAGATGCATATGCCATGACATGACGATATATTATCGAAAAACTATATCCCACACAGTCCACTAAGAATCATGTCATATGCATGCAAAAAAACACTTTTTAAAATCATCTTATTCACATATCACTAATATGATATACCACATATCCTTATCATGAGTGTCATATATTCATAGACAAATAATCATAAAAATTATAACTTTCACCACATACATATAAAAATCGAAACTTGATTTCATATAAACCATAAAATTTAAAACTTTAACATATATAACAAGAAGGTTCAAAACTCCAACTCATATATATCATCAAGGTTAAAATTTTATCACATATAACATAAAAATTCATACTTTACATCCATATTCATCATAAAAATTAAAATTTTATCACATATAACATAAAAATTCAAACTTTATTTCATATCTGTCATAAAAATTAAAACTTTATCACATATAGCATAAAAGTTCATACTTTACTTATTGAACTCAACGTAAAGGATTGAGGTTTTATTATTTTAATCCCATTAGTCTACATTTATTCATTTTAAAAGGCAAGCAATCAAAAATATTAATTTCATGTCATCCAACCAACGGTCTAACTATAATTTGTGTGGGGAAAAGCCCTTACCTTGGCTGCTTTTCTTCATAGCACAAAGCTCTAAACTTTTGATGCGCGGAAACAGGAAGTGTGAAGGTGATGGTGGCTAGGGTTTCGGTATACCTTTCTGTTTACAGAATCTTGCCTTTAAAAGGTTTGTGAGTTAGGTTTTTTTTCTATTTATTATTACTCAATATGGAAAAATTGTAGACTTTAGGGAAAATTTAAAGTGGACATTGTTGGTTAGATAGTGTTGGGCCTGAATGAAGAATAGGAGGGAGAAAATATCATTTTTTTTTTGTTAACCTTGATCA
>JBBPBO010001986.1:36764504-36848197 GCA_037974295.1 Cicer cuneatum
AAAAAAAAACAAGCCACACCCCTAGTCCAAATTTTAACTCATTCATATGGATTGGGTCACACCAAACCACAAACCTTTAGCCCAAATTCTTCTTGTATTAAGGATAAAAAAAAACTCATCTACATAATATATATATATATAAACTCCATATTAATTAAATAATTCTTACTAACAACTTTATCAACTACAATAAGTTGAATAAGGTAAATAATTATCACACATAAATTAATATTGAAAAAAATATTTATAGGTCATAATTATTTTAAACAAATAAATTTATAGAGTGTTACCATGCAGATCAATTGATAGTGGGAATGAACGGATGGCGGTGCTTATTCCCTCCAGTACCGAATTCGATTCCCACTATTTCCAATTGGTGGAAACCAATTGATCCACACAAACTACTACAGTTTCGAGAAAGGAAAAAATTATTATTTACTATTTCAAAAGTTACTATTTAATTATTTTGTCAAAAGTACTTATTTTTTGTTTTATTTTTTTAATTATATATTTGCTAAAAAATTGTTTCCTCACTCCACGTTGTCGATATGTTATGGCACTATTCTCACATTTGCCTAAAGTCTATTGAACGGCTACATATATTAAGTAGCACCCTATTATAACATTTCCATACTTCTTGTAACCGACTAACAATGGTTATTTACTTAATTTCTCCACATTTGACTATATCTTTTCAAGCAACGGAACTATTATATATGTGTCAATGTATACTTTATGTTGCTTTTTTTATGTTGTTAATGCAAGGACATTTTTGAAGTATTATTTATTATGTTGTTAATGTAAGGGGATTTTTATGTTGACTTTATCTTTTTAATAAAATTTTTAAATATTATTTGAGCAGGTGCTAAAAAAACAAAAAAAAATTAAATAAATTTCAACTTAGCGTCGGCTTCCTCCGACGCTACACAATTGCATACTTTTCAATTTTGACTTTAGCGTCGGCTTCATCCGACGCTACAAAACAAAAAAAATTGACTTTATTTGACTATAGTGTCGGCCTGGCCGACGCTTACAGTTTATTGATTTTTTTTTGTTGACTATAGCGTTGGCCGTCCGACGCTACCTGTTTTTTTTTAAATGACGTGGCAAAAGGCTTTTTTAGCGTCGGATGGTTTTTTATTTACTAGTGTCGGATTAGCGTCGGCCTGGTCGACGCTAATATACCATGCTACGCTATATGGCCGACGCTATGCAATAGCTTCGACTGTTTTAGTCTAGGCCCGACTCTGACGCTAATCCGACGCTAAAAAGGCGTTAACGTCGGCTTTTGGGGTGTTAGCGTCGGCTTTTGGCCGACGCTAAATCCTGTTTTTCTAGTAGTGTAAGAGTAGAAAAAATATAATCGAGTGAAAAATTACTTTTCAAATCTTCACTTTTATCTCATTTAAAAACCTCCTTAGGTTATTCCACTATTGGGGAGGATCTGTTGTACCTTAGGGGATTTATGCTATGTGGGCAAATAAATCCGTAAGGGCAGTCATATGAGATGCCTCAGGTGTATTTCACTTTTTTATTTTGTCGGTCTGTTCTTCATTTGAGTTGCTCGTGAGATGTTGCAAACACAAATTTAAGGTATTATTACCACTAGGCATTGCCTCTTTAAGGTTATTAGGGTATAGCTATGTCTTCTAAACTTAGCACAACCAAGGCCAAAGTAACTACATAACCCTATTTTAAATTGAAACTCTAATACAATATTTTAAAATTATTTAAAAATAATTAAGCTTAATTGTAGTTTTAGTCCCTCTATTTCAAAATCCCTCAGTTGCGGTCCCTCCCTCAGATTTTTGGACTAAGGAATGGTATATAGAATGTTTTAAATGACATAACATACAATCTAATTATGTGACAACACTTATGATATTGCATGAAATCCCCCTAAAAATTTCATATTCAACTTTAGAAGTTATTCATTTTTGTTATTTAATAAGTGACATGTAAATAATGAATCCATCTACATGACTCTACATTTTTAGATTGTATGCAGCATCATCTACATATGTCACATCACCATTTTTGTGTCAAGAAATTTGGAAGAGGGACCACAACTAAGATATTTTTAAATGGTGGGACCAGTATCGTGAATGAGTGAAAATAAGGAAACCAAAACAACAATTAAGCCAAAGATATAAATTAAAATGAGTTAATTTCGACATACCCTCAACGTCCTAATAAACTTAAGAAAGTAAGAAAACTAAAACTATTTTAGATGAAAACCCTAAATTCCTTTGTAAACTCAAACCAAACCTCAAAAACTTGGTCAAACCGGAACTAAAACTCTTTGAGCTTCACACACACAAGAACAAGAGAAACTCAATGGAAAAAAAAAAAAAAACTAAGTTGAGAGATAGATTGTTAAGAAGTGAATAAAGAATGGAGGTTCTCGTGGTTGCTATTTATAGGCAATTATGCACATAATGAGCATAGCGAATTAGCCAATTCAATAATCCCTTGCCTCTCAATTGGTCTAATAAGGTGATGCCACATATCTTAGCCTAGCCTTAGCTTGAACATGGTCCAAGTGGCACGAAGTATGTGACACGTCTCAACACTATACGAATTCACTTAGGGAATAAGGATTTGCTTAACAAATTCCTCAAAACTTATACATGGTACAATAGATTCCCTGAGCAAATTTGAGCGAATCATGTGGACCAAGACACATCCAAGTTACTTTTGACCTGGTCAATGCTAATTACTATTAGGATTTTGCTAACAAAATTTGGGTAGTTTCAACGACTGCTTACTTACAAGCAAGAACCAATTGGGTTGTTAAAGTTTTTGATGTTATGTACTCAGTCGTACCAGATTCTGGAATTCGGTAGTGTGTTTTTTAAAAACATACCATTACTGACTTCACGCATCCGGTAGGTGTTAATGTCGTCCATAATTGTCTATTTTTTACATAATTGAGTTTTAATTTGTGTTAAATATTTCTAGTTAGTTATGGTTGAGCCTAAAGCTGAATCCAAATATTTTTTGACACCCGATTTGAAACCTTAGCCTGCAGCTGAAGAAATACTTGAGCTTGTACCTGACTTGAAATCAAAGCAAGCAACTGATTTGAAACCAAATATTGCAGAGCTGGTGGGGATTTATATTGATGTTGGGATAAACTTTATTATAGATAATATATATATTGGGTTCAGTAGTAATTACACAATATGATCATGGTTCAGATAGAAGAAAAAAAATTGTATTGGGTTATGAAAAGGGTGATGTGTATAAAGAAACCAATAAGAAGTTGAAACGTGAAGACATGGAATCTAGGGAATGTGAATGTCCATTCAGGTTGCATAGTTATTTCTTGACAACCAAAGAATGGAATCTTAGAATTGTGTTAAGATCGTACAACCATGAGATGGATAAAAAAATTAGAAGGTCATCTAGTTGCTGGTCATTTAACTAAGGAATAGAAGAAACTTGTTGATGAGATGACAAGGAACATGGTCTACCAAAAAATATTTTAATGACTTTGAAAGACAAAATAAATTAAAGTTTGACCACAATGAAGCAATTGTATAGTGCACGTCAAAGATACAAGAGTACTATAAGGGTCTGAGATCAGAAATGCAACATCTATTGAAATGCTTGGATGATCACAAATATGTATACATATATAGAATGGTTGATAAGTCTGAAACTGAAGTTCATGATGTGTTTTGGGCTCATCTTGAGTCAGTCAAGTTGTTTAACACTTTTTCGACTGTGTTGCTGATAGATTCGACTTATAAAACAAATAAGTATGAAATGCCGCTATTTGAGATTGTTGGTGTGATTTCAACTAATATGACATATTCAGTTGGGTTGACTTTTCTCAGGTTTGAAAAGGAGGATAATTTCACTTGGATCCTTGAGATGTGTCGTAATTTATTGAAGTCTTGTGACTGACAGAGATACCGCATTGATGAATCTTGCTACAAATATTTTTTCAACCTCTACTGATTTATTGTGTTGGTATCATATTTGAAAAAAATTCAAATCTAGATGCAAGTTGGATGTGAAGGTAAAAGTTGTGAAACCTGTAGATGCAAATGCAAAACAAGTCAAACCAACATAATTATGGAATACCATAATGAAGGCTTGGGACCTTGTAGTGGTTTAGACGATGCATATGTTGGTGCCATTGTCAAGTTCAAAAAGGTGTGTGGAAAATTTCCAAAATTCCTCAAATATGTCGAAAGTACCATATTGGAAGTTGGATATTAAAGGTGATTTGGTGAAATTTTGGGAAGCGATGAACAATATGATGCAAACATAGTTCATTAAGATACAAGCATTGGTTGGAAGAAGTTTGAGTGTATTAGAACACATATACAAAGACACAGTTTGGTATACGAAGTTGGTGTTTAAAATTTCAAGAGCTGGATTGAGTTTTATTGATTGTGAAAATGTACGAGCAAAGAAATGCAGTATGGACAATACAAAGTGTGGTTATGATATTAGAAAACTTATGGTTTTCCATGAGCTTGTATCATTGCTAAGAAAGTAACACATGGCACACCTATTCAACTTGATGAGGTACACACTCATTGGAAGAGGCTACAGTTTGATGATGTTGTTGTAAAGGAAGAAGGAGCTTCGGACGTTTCCATTTTAACAAAGTTGAAAGCGATTCAGAAACGTTTTAATTAGTTAAATTAAATAATTGCTAATTTAGTGAATTCATGTGATAGTATATGAAATTTAGGTACACCTTTGTATTTCAGGAACAATTTTACAAAGCGGATTATGGTACTGAACTACTTATCAAGGAGAAAATTGGTGAAATAGCTTTCCCATAAATAGCGTCGTTGAATTCACCTAGTGAGAAGGTGAAAACCAAGGGTGCACCAAAGAAGGTTAGGTGTACGCAAATAGATGGGTCAACTAAACGTTCTTTTTCTTTGTAGGAACATGTTGATTCATTATATCCAAATAGTCCAGTTTCTGAATCGAAGTTATCATGCCCAAGTAATAAGAGCTACGTATTGGGAATCCCTCGCCTAATTCGTTCCCAAACCCAAAAATTCATTTTATTAATTATATGCCTCTTTTTATGCATTCATATATTGACAAAATTGTAGATATTGGTGGTGATGGAAATTGTGAATTTCAAGTTGTCGCTACACATCTTGGTGAGGGCAAGGAGAATCATGCAATTTTCCGACATGATCTCATTAGAGAGATAAATAAACACAAGTAAGATTATGTCAAATTGTATTCTTTATAGAAACAATTAAATGTTATCAAAGAGGTTCTATATCTTGAAAAGTTTTATAAGGCATCTAGAAAAGTGCATGTCGTTTCTAGAAATGGGGCATCTTGTTGCAACTCAATACAATAGAGTTATAATTGAGTTGATGAGATTTCAAGATGGAGTTTCTGAAACATTTCTACCACTACGAGGTCGTCCACTCGCCAAATCCAATTTCGTATATTTTGTGCATTAGATGGGTCAACCAAAATCATTTTGTTCTGGTATACTTGAAGGACAGTTGTTCATTACCTCCGGAATGAAGAGTGCACCACAAACCATAATCAGAATAATAGGAGGATCCGTTTGTGGAAATGATGTCTTTTTTTGATGAATTCATGCAAATTGAAAAAGAGTCGAACCACCGAAAAAAATCAAACGCTGAAAAACAAATTTAAGTAATATACGAAAATGATGTTGCTAACATTGGAATAGACTAGTTAAGATGTATAGGACTATTAAACAACATTAAGATGCTATTAAATGTATACGATAATTATGAGTATAATGAAATGTATGGCGTATTTTTTGATATGATGTTTTTATCAAATTTATATTTCTGCATATATGTTGTTTTTGTCGTTTGTAGCGCTGATATGATTCTTGTTATGCGCAAAGCTGTTTCTGGTTCTCCATATTGTAGTTCATGCAATTTCTTGTCAAATACACTATCGAATTACAATATCCGATATTGTAATTTTACATAAATTAACTACCGGATGTGTCAATCTGGTAGTATACTAAAGTGGTTTTTTAAGTAAAATACAGTACTGGATTAAATTAACTATCAGATGTGTGAATCGGGTAGATAATTGATTTTTTTCCAAGTAAAATACACTTTAATACAATTTGTTTGCTTTAAGTTTAACCCTAATTTGTGCGTTATACATTACCCAAACACTTATATAATATGGGTCTTCAAGGTCACCACAAATCTTAAAAAAAAATTTCTTATTATAATTCCATACATGATTTAAGAATGACTGAAGTTTAATTCGAGCATTTAAAATCTCCAATAACATATGAAATTTATAACGAGGGTACTCCGTCAGAACTAGAGAGTCATTTAATTTCATATTTAGAGTTGCTGGTGACGCCACTAGAAAGGTGATTAGCAATCATATTGTTGTCCTTACATAACACTCAAAGATAGCAACCCAGAAGATACTATTCGTTTTGATTGCATTCATCTTAAGAATGATACAGACGTAAGATCCATATTCGCAGTTAACGATGTTTACATAGACGAATGGACTATCAAATTTTATGCTAAGTGTTCCCTAAGTAGACATGGTAACGAGGTCGGGCGGAGGTGGATTTTGCCTCCCTCACCCCCGCACCCAACTAATCAGGGAAAATCCGCACCCACCCCCATTATTTAGCGGGTATGAAATTTAGAACCCCATTCTCGCCAGCAACGGGTTTTAGGTTTTCCCGCCCCCGCTCGCACTCATTCATATATATAAAAGTACTAATTTAAAAATCATATATATTATAATTAATATAATAAAATAATTATGTTTAGACAATAGTAAATTTAAAAAAATATTTTTTTATAGAGAAGAGATTATAATTTTTAACATTTAATTTTTTTTAAGTATATTACATGTATATAAAATTTAAAAATTACAATAATATTATTAGTGAGACGAGTTCGGGAACGGGGGCGAGGTCGATATCAACACCCCCAAACCCGTCCTCGCCCCCCAATTTTAATTTCGGGGAAAATCCGCACCCGCACCATTTAAAAGTGGATTTTCCCCGCCCAAATCAAGACGGTTTCGGTGTGGGTACCCGTGGGTGCGGGTTATGTTGCCATCCCTATCTCCAAGTAAATGTTCTCCTAGTAAGGGAAACTCTTCAATGGATGTTCTCACCAGCTTAAGAATCATGATTTAGTTAATATAAATTTTTATTTTTAATTTACATTATGTAATGGCATAATAATGTTATGTTATGTTATGTGTTGTTTATTTATGTAATTCTTAAATTATGTTATTTTTGTTTGTGTTTATATTATTTATGTAATTTTTATTTAAATTATTTTTACCAGCAACTCAGACACACAAACAACTTTTATGCCCGAAAACACAATCTCAGCATTTGACAAGAATATCAGATTAATCAAAATTAAAACCATGTAAATTTAACCAAAGTATTATAATGAACCAAAATATTAAAATAGTGTACCTAAATCAAAAGTAATATTCCATAACACATAAATACTGGATTAAAGCCTTCTGAATGAGAGGACTGTATGTAGCTAAGTTAGTAGTGAACCAGGATAAATCTGGGTCAAGTTAATTATGCTTTTATTGCTTGCTGCCTCTGAATCTGATTGCTTCTACTCCAAGTAAGTCACAAAAAAACCAAACTAGTTTTTAATTTATTTTATAGATTCTCAAAAAGTAAGTCACAGTAGAAGCTAAAACTTGTAGCTGAAATATATTTCTACCATTGTTGACGCATTTCAGTGGGACACGTTCCTAAAAACATCAATTGTTAGTCTTTCGATGATTAAATAATTAAATAATTAATCCATAATTAAATAAATTTATAATTAAAACTTACATCTCCAACCCATATGCAGGTCGCCAAGTGATCCTTAAAATGTGGTAGTAAATACACATCAACAGGGTCCCAAAAATCCCTAAACATGTGGTTAGGGTGATTCCTGAAATAGTGCAGGTGGTAATAGTGGCAGTAGCGGTAGTGGTGCATGCATATCGTCCTGTACATATTTAGCTTCAACATGTGCCTGAGAGTAGGAGATTTGACCTCTAACATGCTCTTTGTAACACCCCGAGTTTAAAACACAACGCGGGTGCATTTTTTTTTTTATAAATAATTAAAATGAGTTTTCCAAAATTACTTCGAAAGGAATTAAAATAATTACTTAATTCTAGAAATTTAATGTTAAATAATAAAACATCTTTGGAAGATAATAATGTCATAACATTCCCAAAAGTCAATATCAGAGTGCGGAATAAATAGTACAACAATTGTTTTTCAAAATAAAAACAAAATACATTTCCAGCTCAAATCCTAATACATCAAGTTTAACTGATCATGCGCTAAAGCTACAGTAGCACGAATTTCCTCCACATCCTAAGCAAGTCTTCCCCGAGTCTGCCGCTCGCCTCGACGTAACCTCCTCCTCCTCATCATACAGAGATGGGTCGGTCTCCTCAGAAGTCAGATTAATACATAGTCTCGGCCGCTTCGGCAGAGCCGAAATCTCATAACAATCGTTGGAGATCCTAGACGGACTCGGAATCTCAGCTGCTACTAGCTTCGGCTCATCAGTCTTCCCTTCTACCTCGGACTCATGTATAACTCCTCCAACAACCGGGTTGGGAGTCACCACACCTACGGTGGCCTCCGTCTCAACACCTCTAGCGGACTCCTCAGCATCGTCGAAAATTCCGTGCGCCTCCAATACCAGACGGGAAGGCACGGGAAAATCTATACTCGCATGTGTGCGCTCTACGAAATCCTCTACGCCGTCAGTCCTACTCATCCTCTCCAACCACCCCGTGTAAGTCGCCCTGCTTGAGATGGGGTCAAATACCCAAGCAGTGTGCGAATAGCGATCAAGGAAGTTCAACGATGTTTCCGTCGTTCGGGTACCCACGAGTGGCATGGGTTTGGGGGGCATCTGAGGGCAAAGCCCAAAGTTCACAATATAATAGCAAGGGTCACCGACCGAAATTAACAGATAATCACGTAGCATATATTTCACAGCAACAATATATCCATGGTATAACATATGATGATGAGGAAAACAATAATGCTCATTTGGAAATTAATGACATTTATGCCTTTTCAAAAACAGCAGCCAATTATTATGAAGTATGTGGTAAGTACAAACAATACCTCAGCAAAACACAATCACTAAATCAGAATTTCAGATTCTGGACAGTACTCACACACATTCAATTTCCACTCATTCATCAAATAATCAAATGTGACCCACTGATCAGTCCCTCAATGCAATATGTATATGCTTATGTATACAATTTTCTTGGAATCACCAAGGTGCAGTCGCTCAACAGACCAGCACAATATGTTTGACTTAACGGCCCTCAAGGCCAAGGTGCAATCGCTCAACAGATCAGCACCAGTGCAGACGCTCAACAGTCCAGCACTAGTGCAGTCGCTCAACAAACCAGCACGTTTGACATATACCAAGGTACAATCGCTCAACAGATCAGTACCTAGTGCAGACGCTCAACAGTCCAGCACTCGTGCAATCGCTCAACAGATCAGCACGTGGTTGCGCATTTCAGGGTACAAACGCTCAACAGTCCAGTACCAGTGCAGTCGCTCAACAGACCAGCACTTATATACCAAGGTACAATCGCTCAACAGATCAATACCTAGTGCAGACGCTCAACAGTCCAGCACTCGGGCAATCGCTCAACAGATCAGCACGTGGTTGCGCATTACTCTGTGGCCCATCGCGGGTACCACTTGACTATGCAATGCATGAATATGCAGTGTTTCACTTCTCTAGAAACAATATGCAAAATCAGAAAATTCATGTTTTTCATCATGTTTATAATATCTCAGCACAGTCAGAATTATCATCATCACAATCATGATTAAACAGTCAATTAATCATTAATACTTTGAAATGTTTTCCCAGACTCTTAAAATTCAATTACAGAGTTAAAAACTGAGGATTTCGGGAATTTTACGAATCTGTATTCAAATACAGCTTCTCTGTATTCCAATACAGAAGCCAAAAATAGAGCAGAATTATACTCTGTATTCGAATACAGCCCTCTGATATTCGAATACAGAGGCATTCTTAGTGCACACAACCTCATCTTTCACTACATCAGTAAAGTCTCAAAACTTCATCTCTTCAACTTCAAAACATCACCAAAAATTCCATTTTAATTCACCACAACAATCCCAACATTCCCCAGACACTCAGGGTTTACAAAACACTCTTAAAAACTTGGAATTTCTAGAACTCGAATCTGTATTTGAATACAGACCCCTTGTATTCGAATACAGCAGCATGAAACTGAAATTTTAACATTCTGTATTCGAATACAGCATACCTGTAGTCAAATACAGAAGACAAAACCTTGAAAAATTCAACATTTTCTCCCAGATCATTAAAGGTTTTCAATACTTCATCCTCTCCTCTTCAAAATATTTCAAGAACTCCATTTAAAATCACTTTAACCCTTCTCAAAGTTTCTCAATACTTTAAAATGCATATCACAATGTTTAAAACTTGATTTTCTGGAAAACACGAATCTGTATTCGAATACAGCTTCCTTGTATTCGAATACAGAAGCTAAAAACAGTGCTTCTGGAAAAACACGAATCTGTATTCGAATACAGACCCATTGTATTCGAATATAGAAGTTGAAACTAGTGAAAATCTGCATTATGTATTCGAATACAGCATGCCTGTAGTCGAATACAGATGCGAATATAGTGTTAAAATCCCACTTCTGTATTCGAATACGACATGGTCGTAGTCGAATACAGATGCTAAGTCAGAAGCAAAAATCCTTCCTCTGTATTCGAATACAGATGCTCGTATTCGAATACAAGTTTGAAAACTTAAGTAAAATAGAAACATTGACAGGTTGTAGTCGAATACACACCTGTTGTATTCGAATACACCTTCAAAAACCAGTGAAATTTTCCTGAGATTTCAACCCTTTTCAAACTGTTTTCTTTTAAAAACAAACAATCAACATTAAAACAGATTCAACATTTTTCCAGACAATACCTTCCTCATTAAAATCCCTTTTCTTTTTAAATCATCAACATCATCAGAATCACTCAAAACAGAAACAGAATCAGAATCATCAACAACAAGTCACCCAGACTTTCAAACCATCAAAACATCACACAGCATTTCAACTTTCACAACACATCAGAATAACATGCAAGCGTTTCAGCTTTCACAACACATCAAAATAACATGCAAGCATTTCCGCTTTCACAACACATCAAAATAACATGCAAGCATTTCAGCTTTCACAACACATCAGAATAACATGCAAGCATTTCAGCTTTCACAACACATCAGAATAACATGCAAGCATTTCAGCTTTCACAACACATCAGAATAACATGCAAGCATTTTAGCTTTCACAACACATCAGAATAACATGCAAGCATTTCAGCTATAATATGCAAGCATTTCAGCTTTCACAACACATCGGAATAACATGCAAGCATTTCATCTTTCACAACACATCAGAATAACATGCAGCATCACAGAGCAGCAAAACACAAATAGAATGCATTTTTGCATTTCAAAACCATTTTCAAAACAGTTTTATGAACATGCATTTTTAAATCATGTTTGAAATAACATTCAAGACATTTTCCACTTTCCCACATAAACAACACAACTTTAGTGCATTCAGCCCAAACAGCACTCATCACAGAGCTTTTAAAACGTCAAAAAAATGCATTTTTCATTTCTTTCAAGCATCAGGCAAACCAGTTTCAAAACAGTAACGAAAACACTAGTAATGCCATGAAAGTTATGCACTTACAGCCCTAATGCAACTAGAAAGTCGAAGGTGCCCTTACCCTTGCTGCGTGTCTGCTACTGCTCACGTCTCTGTTTTCGTTCCCGTTTCTGCGCCAAAATCCGGTGAAACTGCTGTCTGAGTTTGCTGCTACGAAACTGGGCTCTCTAGCTCCGTAATGACGTGGGGAACAACTTTAATACTGGGGTTTTTCTGCTTTGGTGCTTGTATTTCCAGATATGGTGTTTTTGAGAAACTCTTTCTTTGGTATTTTTGAAATTGTGAAACCGTGTTTCAGGAAAACAGGAGGCAGAAATGGGAAAAGAGGTTACTGTTACATGCAACACTATTACATGCAAAATGGGGAGATGTGAAGTTCAGATTTCTGCCCTGTCTCCTCCCATGTACTTATAGAATGTACTCAATTGCTACCACCTCACAAATAATAATAAAATAATGCTGGATTCTTCGAGCACTTAATCCTTTTGCAATTAGCCACTAATCCTTAATTAATGGTCCGATTAATTTAATTACTCGAAATTAAATTAATTTAATCTTCATCCAATAATTTTAATTCATCTTCCAAAATAAATATTTATATATATATATTTACTCAAAACATACATATATTAAATATTTTACAAAAATTCCCAAAATACCCTTGACATTAATTCCATAAATTAATTCTTAATTTTAAGGGTCTTACACTCTCTACGTACAGACCCATGTTGGGTTTCCCTACCATGTCAAAATCGAGTAATATCACCATCACTTTCCATCTCTAAAAGTGAAAAATTAACACTGTTACATTTCAACATTTCGACTATATCAAATTTCAACAACATAAACTACTTTAAACTATAACAACATAAATTTATTATATCTCACTACAAACTTATTACAAATCAGAAACATTTTGTCAAACACTTAGCTTGCAACAACTATAACAACTTATTCAATATTTTGTCATATTTTAACAACAACAACGAATTAACATAACAACAACAAAATCACTACTGGTTGCTAACATAAACTACTTTAAACTACAACAACAATATAAATTAATTATATGTCACTACAAACTCATTACAAATCAAAAACATTTTGTCAAACTCTTGACATACAACAACTATAACAACTTAGAAAACATAAACTCAATTGTAACAACAACAATCAAATGACATAACAATAACAATAACAATTTCAACATTCATCCCTAACCACCTATTGAAACTACAACAACAACAAAAACATAAACTCTAAAATAAAAAATATAAAATATAAAAACAAAAACATAAACAGTAAAATCAAAAATATAAAAATAAAAATTTACCTTTTGATGATTAAGAATTGATGAATCAAAAAGTGAGATATTTTAGTGTAAATTTTAGATAAGAAAATGACATTGAGTTGGATTAGAAAGAAATGGAGATTTAAAGAGTTTTCTATTTGAAAAATAGAGTGAATGGGGAGCAAGGCATTCTACCATATATTAAGGTACCTACCAGATGCGTGATTCCAATAAATTATCAAACAGGGGTATTTTGATAGACTATTGGGGATAAGCAATTTTCGTGGTTTTTTGGATTTTAGGGTAAAGTTAGTAGTTGTTGGACTTGCTAGTCTTGTCACTAAGTAGTTTTTTTTAGAGTAAAGACTCATTTTAGTCCTTCAAAAAGATCGTGAGGCCCCCATTTAATCTATAAGAAAAATAAAGATTACTTTTAGTCCCAAAAATCATTAAATTGGGACAACGTAGTCTTTATCTTATTTACACTTTGTTTTATTATTTTTAATGAAATAAGCGAGCTACTTGCAATTTGGTGGGCTAGCACGGTTATAGTTTGAGCTTCAACAAAACAGACAAAAAATTGAGAATAGTTAACGGAGAGTTTCTTCTCCCACCTATTAATACTCTTTGAATTGGTTAATTTGAAGGTGTGTTTTGATAATAAAAAAAAAAAAACCTCCCATTAACTAATTTAAAAATATAATTTGAAGAATTTTGAAAACATAAGAGAGTGGACAAAGAAGCTACTTTAATAAACAAACTCAAAATTTCTTGCCGAAACGCAGCCTTTTATCAGGGTTTTTTAAATTGCGACTCTTTTTTACAGCTAAGTATTTTCCTTTGAGTTGTAATGAAATTTCACGGAACAAATACCCGTAGGACCATAACGATCATGCTATCTACTAAAAAGATAAAGCAATTGTTCCCAAAGTTTAAAATTACTTAGTTTAAATTCCAAAAGTAAGAAGGCCTAAGCTAAAATCATACTCTCACGGTAAACTAATAATATTCAATATTCATACAAACTTAGTAACTATTTTGATCCAAACATTTTATACTAAATGTGTATGATAATTAAATTCATTGTTTTTTCTTATAATTTTTTTACATTAATGTATTTTTTTATTACTTTAATAACATATATTTTTATGTATGGTTAACGTAGATTCAAATAATTTGATTTAAATTTAAAATATATTTAATAAATTAACTAATTTTAATTGATTAAAATTTTAATTAACCTACAATTCTGGCCTATAGGGTGTAATAAGCCAGCTTGGATTGATAGTTTAGAGGGAGAAACAAAATCAATTAAAAATAGAAGGTTTAATTTGGTTTTATTTTTTTTCAATATTGTTAATGAAATATGAATTGAATCAAACTTATAAATAATAAGTTGATTTGGTTCGGTTCAATGTGATTGATACTTATAAAATTTAAAAAATATATTTTATAAAATATTTTTTTTCATATATTATAGTATTTTAAATTCAACAAATTTTAATCAATGTGTAATGGGTAAATTTAGTTCAATTTAAGAAGATCAAAAACTGGAACCAATTAAAAAAATATGCAGTTTGGTTTAGTTCTTTTTTTTTTTTGCAATATCTTTTCACAAAATCCGTACAAAATCAAATTTATTAAGATTTTTTTTTTGTGTTATTCATACATGTAACAAATGTTTCTCTTCCGTTAATTAGTTAAAAAATTGTCTTTCATGAATCAATAAATTAAAAGAGAAATATTTATTTTATTAGTAGTGTTTCTCTCAAATGTCTTCTACATAAAAATTTGAAGAACATTATAATACACTAATTATAACTTTTTTTATTTATTTTACGTGAGATATATTTGTTATTGGTCGATTAGTTAAAATATTATTTTTCATAAATTAATTAGTTTAAAGAGAAATGCATTTCATTAGTAGTTTCTCTTAAAAAATCTGGAAAAAAATTATTTTACAATATTTATAATTTACTGTATAAATCATACACGAGATATTATTTGTCACTAGTGTATATATTTCATTAGAAATGTGTCTCTTAAATACTTTCTAGATAAAAATTTGAAGAAAAATTATAACACAATTGTTACAATGTACTATACAAATCATACTCGGGATCAATATATGTCACTGATCAATTATTTAAAATATTTGTCACTAATCAATTAATTAAATTATAATACTTGGTCTAGATGGTTTTGGTGGATGTTTCACGAAGCATTTCTGGGATGTGGTTGGTCTTGATTATTTTAATTCAGTTCATTAAATATTTTGTTAACAGATGGATTGTGCCAAAATGTAATTCAAACAATGTAGCCTTAATTCCTAAGACTAATGGTGTAAGATGGATTGTGCCAAAATGTAATTCAAACAATTTAGCCTTAATTCCTAAGACTAATGGTGTAACAACCCGTTTAATTAAAATCTATTAAAATAAGGATTTTAGAAATGTTAACATATTAATTTAGGACTAAGGAATTTTAATTAAAATAGGAGTGGACAAAAAGGTAATATGGGTAATGTCCAAGGGGCAAAAAGGATAATTTCCTTCTTTCCCCTCATTTTTATTCTTTCTAGGAAAAATATTCAATCATTCTCTCATTTTTCCCTTCTCCTTGTCGTAACTAGTTTGAAGGATAACCCCATTGTTCCTAATCATCATCTTCCTCAAATCCTCCATTTCTCATTCTTTTCAAAATCTCCAAAACCATCAATTTACTTAACATCCTCAGACCTGCCTAGCATCCTTGCATGTGGCATTCAACTACTCCAACTTCAAGAATCAAGCAAGATCAATGAAATAGAAAAGGAACCTCCCAGCAAAATGGGGAATTTCAAGCTGAAGCAAAGGACACAGCTCGAAGAGGAACCAGAACTGTTGGGACAGTTCCTTCTTAAACTGATGAGAATTCTGAAAGCTGAGTTATTTACATTAAAATTATTTTAGCATAAGGTTGTGGGTTAAGTTAATTAATATTCTTAATTTATTGGTTAAACTGTTTATAGGTAAAAAAGGGTTAGAAAAATTCAGAGAAAGTGAGGAAGTGGAACTTTTAAGCATGTATGTGTTTGTGAAATCTGCACCCAAAACTGTGTTTAATTATCATGCATGTTGTTATTTTAATTGTTTGATGATTATGTTGATAAGTTATTTAGGAATCAAGGAAAAATACGATTAAGGTTTGTTTAGACGCTTAGCTTACAATGGGAACTGACATGTATGCCCCCGGTGTCTTCTCTCTTTCTTGCCTCTATTAGTTGTTTTATGATTCCATGTATTTTGCCTCTGGTAAATTACCTCTGTTTTTTCCTCTGGTGAAATACTTCAATTTTTCCTCTAGTTATACTCTTCTACTTTGCCTCTAATTCTTCTTCTTCTTCTTCTACTTTGCTTTTGATTTTCTCCTTCCATTTTGCCTATGTTGTTTCCCTTATGTCTATCTTTTGATGATGTTGCCTCTTATCAGAGTTTGCCTCTAGTCATGCTTCCTCTGATCCATGTATGTTTGATCATGTTGCCTCTAATCTAAGTTCATCTTACTTTGATCACTATCCATCTGCACCTCGCTCTGATCACTATTTATCTTCCTCTAACTCTAATCATTGTTCATCTGTCTCTAACTCTAATCATTGTTCATCCGCCTCTAACTCTGTTCCATGTATCATCTAACCACGTTGCCTCTGATCCATGTATCCTCTGACCACGCTGCCTCTGGTCCATGTATCCTCTAACCATGCTACCTCTAGTCCACGTATTCTCTGACTACACTGCATCTGATCCATGTATCCTCTGACCATGCTGCCTCTTTTCCATCTATCCTCTGACCACGCTCCCTCTGGTCGTTGTATCCTCTGACCATGCTGCCTCTTATCCACGCATCCTCTAATTAGAACTCCTAGTCACGTATCCTCTAACTCTAGTCATGAGGCTTCTTATCTATTGCTCCACGATGCACTGCCTCTAGCTAAATCTGACGCTGGTTCCAACTTCTAATTAGGGACTTTGGATTTAATTCCCTCTTGAATTTCAATATATTGTTAAGTTATTTATAAGGGCTATGGATGAATGATACATTGCGAACATGACATTACAAAGGCATTACATACAAACATCTCAAGTGCATTACATTAATTCAATCATGATATTCATATCTTAAGTTTATGGTGGGACATTTCACAGGGTTATTCTAGGCATGAAATAACAGGTTAAGGACATTGATTGGGGTCGTGACCAGACCACCTTACCATTATGGCTCACTTATCTTGGTGACCCACATTAAGATAATTGGGGAACTTTTCCATATTTTATGGAAAAGTAATCAATCATGAGTTTTTCACAGGTTGTAAAATTTAAGGAAAAGTTATCAACTGACACTTTCATGAAATGGTTATTTATGGCATCAGTTGCTTGCCTTTCAGTTTTTAATCATGTTATGAAAGAAATATTTTTAAACTACCCCTCTCATTATTATTAGAACTCTCTGAGATTTTATCTCACCACTTTATTTTTACATTAGCAGCTGAAGGTGACTGACGCTCAGTCCTACTACCAGAGGATGATTTGCAAAGCCTATTTTGGACTTAGTGCTTTATTTTTAATGATGTAATCTGATGTATTAGGAAACAAATTTATAATTCCAGTACTACTGTTGTAATTCAATTAAATAGTTCATTACTTTGAGTTGTAAACTATATTGTTAAATATAGTTACAAGTTAATTTAATGATTATTGTTATTAATCTATAATATTTGTCTCTGTATTATTAAGGTGTATGGATTCAATTGTCAAATTCTAGATAATTGGTAATGGGTCTTACAGATGGAGTGGACAAGATTGATTGTTTAAGACCCATTTCTGTTACTACTAACTTCAAATTGATTGTTTGCAAAATCGCAGTTATTACAGGTTAATGAGTCTTGAAGTTTAAGTTTGAGAGAAGTCCCGCTCTGATAGGTGATACCAATAATGAGTTATAAGTTGAATTTTACGTATTAAATTAGAAACGACTTTTTGTGCGAAAACCTCATAAGTACTACTAAGTTTTTGGAATTAAATTAAGAAATTATAGTTAAATAAAGTTTATTGAGATAGCAATGTTCTATAGGTGGAAAAAGTCTAAAGTAATTCATTTGTATATTGAGAAATATGACATCCTAATAACTCATAAAAGTTTCTTTTCTTTTGAAAGAGTTTTTATTTATGCGCTTAAAATTTTAGTAAAAATATGATATAAATTATTGCGTACATTATTTTGGGGTTTAGGGTTTACTAATTATCTAAATGAATAGTAGTTTTACTTATAAAAAATTGTCGTAATTTTTCTAAGTAATAAGTATTTTTAAGTAATGCTTTGGATAAAAATTTGAGGTGTTACAACAGGTCCCAGGGATCTTTCTATTTCTAGTCATGTCTTTTTTGCTGATGATATCATGGTATTTTGTAAGGGTCTATTAGAAATGCTCGAGAAATTTGGGATATTTTCATGAGTACGGTCTTAACTTTGGTCAATGGACTAGTCATTATGTCAGGAGCTAATAATCACACTAGACTTTGTAAGACCCTTAATTTTTAATTAAAATTATGGAATTAATTTTAATTGTATTTTTGGGGATATTTGTAAAATATTTAATATATGTATGTTTGAGTGAATATATATATATATATATAAATATTTATTTTGGAGGATGAATAAAACTTATGGGATGAAGATTAAATTAATTTAATTACGAGTAATTAAATTAATCGGGCAGTTAACTGAGGATTAGTGGCTAATTGCAAGACAATTAAGTGCTGAAGGATCCAGCATTATTTTAACATTATTTTTGGGTGAGGTGGCACCACAAAAGCCTATAAATAGGAGTGAGAAGGATGGTGAAATCATAACACCATCCTTCCTTCCTCACTGCCCATACTGCATGTAACAGTACCCCATTTTCCCTCCCATTCTGTTTCTGTTTTCTGGCCCAGCTCACGATTTCAAAGTGAAAAAGAGGGAGTTCCTCAAAAACACCATTACTTGAAAATCCAAGCATCAAACTAGAAAACCCCCAGTATTAAAGTTAATCCCCACATCATTACGGAGCTAGAGAACTCAGTTTTGTAGCAGCAAACGCATGCGGGAGTTTCGCCGTTTTTGACGCATACACTTTAGCATAAGCAGAACACGCAACAAGGGTAAGGGCACCTTCCACTTTCTAGTTGCATTAGGGCTGTAAGTGCATAACTTTCATGGCATTACTAGTGTTTTCATTACTGTTTTGAAGCTGGTTTGCCTGTTGCTTGAAAGAAATGAAAAATGCATTTTTTTGACGTTTTAAAAGCTCTGTAATGATTGATGTTTGGGCTGAATGCACTAAAAGTTGTGTTGTTTATATGGGAAAGTGGAAAAATGTCTTATATGTTATTTTAAACATGATTAAAATGCATGTTCATAAAACTGTTTTGAAAATGGTTTTGAAATGCAAAAATGCATTCTGTTGGTGTTTTGCTGCTCTGTAATGCTTGCATGATATTCTGATGTGTTGTGAAAGCTGAAATGCTTGCATTGTTATTCTGATGTGTTGTGAAAGCTGAAATGCTTCCATTCTTATTCTGATGTATTGTGAAAGCTGAAATGCTTGCATGTTATTCTGATATTGAGAAAGCTGAGATGTTGTATGATGTTCTGATGATTTGTTGTTGATGATTCTGATTCTGTTTCTGTTTTGAGTGATTCTGATGATGTTGATGATTTAAAAAGAAAAGGGATTTTAATGAGGAAAGTATTGTCTGGAAAAAATGCTGAATCTATTTTAATGTTGGTTGCTTGTTTTAAAAGAAAACAGTTTGAAAAGGGTTGAAATCTCAGGAAAATTTCACTGGTTTTTGAAGGTGTATTCGAATACAACATGTGTGTATTCGACTACAACCTGTCAAGTTTCTGTTTTACTTAAGTTTTCAAACTTGTATTCGAATACGAGCCCCTATATTCGAATACAGAGGAAGGATTTTTGCTTCTGACTTAGCATCTGTATTCGACTACAACCATGTCGTATTCGAATACATAAGTGGGATTTTAACACTGTATTCCCATCTGTATTCGACTACATGCATGCTGTATTCGAATACATAATGCAGATTTTCACTAGTTTCAGCTTCTGTATTCGAATACAATGGGTCTGTATTCGAATACAGATTCGTGTTTTTCTAGAAGCTCAGTTTTTAGCTTCTGTATTCGAATACAAGGAAGCTGTATTCGAATACAGATTCGTGTTTTCCAGAAAATCAAGTTTTAACACTGTGATATGCATTTTAAAGTATTGAGAAACCTTGAGAAGTGTTAAAGTGATTTTAAATGGAGTCCTTGAAATAGTTTGAAGAGGAGAGGATGAAGTATTGAAAACCTTTAATGATCTGGGAGAAAATGTTGAATTTTTTAAGGTTTTGTCTTTTGTATTCGACTACAGGCATGCTGTATTCGAATACTAGAGGACTGTATTCGAGACTGCCTCTGTATTCTAATACCAGAGGGCTGTATTCGAATACAGAGTGTGATTCTGCACTATTTTTGGCTTCTGTATTCGAATACTGATTCATAAAATTCCAGAAATCCCAAATTTAAACACTGCATTTGAATTTTAAGAGTTGGGAAAACATTTCAAAATGTTAATGAATACTTGGCTGTTTAGTCATGTTTGTGATGATGATAATCCTGATTGTACTGAGATATTTTAAACATGATGGAAAGGCATGAATTTTCTGATTTTGCATACTGTTTCTAGAGAAGTGAAACACTGCATATTCATGCATTGCATAGTCAAGTGGTACCCGCGAAGGGCCACAGAGTAATGCGCAACCACGTGCTGATCTGTTGAGCGATTGCACGAGCGCTGGTCTGTTGAGCGACTCCACTAAGTACTGATCTGTTGAGCGATTGTACTTTGGTATATAGGTGCTGGTCTGTTGAGCGACTGCGCTGGTACTGGACTATTGAGCGTCTGTACCCTGAAATGCGCAGCTACGTGCTGATCTGTTGAGTGATTGCACGAGTGCTGGTCTGTTGAGCGACTGCACTAGGTACTGATCTGTTGAGCGATTGTACCTTGGTATATGTCAAACGTGTTGGTCTGTTGAGCGACTGCACGAGTGCTGGTCTGTTGAGCGACTGCACTAGGTGCTGATCTGTTGAGCGATTGCACCTTGGTCTTGAGGGCCGTTAAAGTCAAACATATTGTGTTGGTCTGTTGAGTGACTGCACCTTGGTGATTCCAAGAAAATTGTATACATGAGCATATACATATTGCATTGAGGGATTGACCGGTGGGTCACGTTTGATTATATGATGAATGGTTGGAAATTGATGTGTCTGAGTACTGTGCAGAATCTGAATTTATGATTTAAATGAATGTGATTTGCTGAGGTGTTGTTTGTACTTACCACATACTTCATAATAATTGGTTGCTGTTTTTGAAAAGGCATATATGTCATAAAATTTCAAATGAGCATTATTATTTTCCTCATCATCATATGTTATACCATGGATATATTTGTTGCTGTGAAATATATGCTATGTGATTATTTGTTAATTTTGGACGGTGATCCTTGCTATTATATTGTGGAAATTGAGCTTTGCCCTCAGATGTTACCCGAAACCGTCCTACTGACGGATACACTAACGACGGAAACGTCGTTAGTTTCCCCTGATCTTTACGTACAGAGCATACGTGGACAACGCAGAGGGATGGACAGCTGGCTGAAGACGAGACTTATAGAGGATACGGTGGAGACCGTGCTACTGTAGCTTAGTGCATGATCAGACTAGACTTTTGTATAGGGTCTTGAGTTTTGGGGAAATGTAATTTTATTTTGGGAATTAATGTATGACTTTTCTGCTGTATTTTCCGCACTCTGATACTGTTTAGTGGCCACAGGCCAGGTGCTCTCTTTTAAAATGAACTGATGAAAATTTTATTTTAATTCCCTTGACATTAACTTTGGAAAACTCATTTTAATTATTTATTGAAAAAAAAATACACTCGCGCTGTGTTTTAAACTCGGGGTGTTACAGACTTCACTCTATTGTTAATAATCTGGGTTATTCTATGGGATTTTACCTTTTAATTTTTTGGGTGCAATATTCAAAAGTAACCCAAGGGTTTGCCATCTCCAACTTATAGTTGATAAAGTCAAATCTAAATTGTCAACTTGGAAGGGCCATCTCTTGTCTATCATGGGAAGAATTTAACTTGTAAACTCAAAAGTGAAACTTTTTTTAGTGCCCTTTGAGTCTCAAAAAAATTATCTAGAGGATTGTGTTAGAAATTTTGTTTGGATAGGTAGCATTGATGGATGAAAATTGGTGACTTGGTCTCAGCTCAAAACTTTCTCTCCTTTTGTTGATGAAGGGATTGGTATTAGAAGCATCTTTAATATTAATAAAGTGTGTTGTTTAGGATGTGATTTGTGACACACTAAACCCCAAAATAATATATATAATAAATTATACTATATTTTTGTAAAAGTTCACATCGAATATATGAAAACTTTTACAACTAATTTAGGATATCACATTTCTTAAGGTAGACATGGAACACTTCCAAATTTTATTCCTCAAATAAAACAGTGCAATCTCAATAAAAATGATTTAATTATAATTTCTTAATTTTATTCCAAAAACTTACTAGTACTAACAAGATTTTCATACAAAAAGTAGTTTCTAATTAAATAGGTAAAATATAACTTATAAATCTCATTCCTAGTATCACATATAAGAGCGGAGCTTCTCCCAAACTTGAACTTCAAGACTCATTGACGTGTAAGAACTACAATTTCGCAAATGCTGAGTCAAGTAAGTCAAACACATCATGGTATATCAAAATATTCAAGGAAATAATATCATTTTATAAAGTCAAAATCACTCAACAAAAACTAATATCTCATTACAACATCAAATTATCAAAAGAGAAATTATTATCACCTTCTTCAAAAAAGTCACAAGACAATGCAATGTTAAGCATGAGCTTAGACTTTATACTCCTTTACATTTTGGTACCATTCTAATTTTGAAGTACTTGATTAGGATATTTGATATTATGCCACAACACAAATGGACGAACAATTCACATTGGCCATGTCCTCATAGATCTCCTCAACTCAACCTGAGACACATATATGTGATAGTTGGGATAAACGTTTGTTCCATGGTAGCTCCCGACATTTGGAGGGCTACCTCCAAGTCACCTACGAATTTCCCACGAGAATACCCCCAAAGTTTAACAATCTTTCCTTATGGTTCAACAGTAGACCTCCATGATCAGGCTCATTCAGTTGTACTTCCCCAACATCACTAGGCTTATCAGGCCCTACCTATATTATGACAAAATAATCTCTAAGTCAAACACCTCTAACAACTAGTTCCTCCCCCTTGTTGGCCTAGGATACTCCATTAAAAACACCATTTTACATAATGATTTTAAGTTTTATTGTCACGTCACATAAACTGATATCACACAGTATATCCAAGTTTTATCATCACATCACCTAAACTCATCAAGTCAAACATTGGCACATAATTTATTCAACATCTAATATCACAATAATATCAAATACCACATATTCAACAAAAATTAAATCAATCAACACCTTGTAAATGTTTATATTCCACAATTTAATCTCACAATTCCCAAATTTTCACATTAATTCATTTATCTCTCAAAGGACTACAGTAGTACGTAGCAAGCCCCAGATGAATCATTGGAAAATATGATTTCTTGTTCATCTAACATTATAATAGAGTCATGAATTCAAATTCTCTCTCACCCCATACCTTATTTTGACGATTTCACACATTAATCTGAGTCCACAAGAGAAAAAATTTGCTCCTTTGACTCCTCGTCCTTCGATTGTTCAAACTTGACGATCTATGGTTTAAGGTAAAAAATAAAAAATGAGAAAACACTCTAAAAAGGTCAATTTCAAAATTGGATCAAAGAAACTTATCATAAATCTAAAAAGTAATCAATGAATAGTATAGCCACTCTATACACGGTTATTTTGGTATTGGTTTCACTCAAATCGAACTTACGGTGTGAGGAACAACTGTTGGAACCAAGTTGGTTCTAAGTCTTAGGATTTTGATGTTTACAAAAGCACTCCATGTAATCTTAATTTGAACCTTGAATTATTAAATCAAATGCCACCAGAAGCTGAAGTAATCAGAAGCAGAAGATCAACGGGTTCCAGAGATTGAATCCTAAAGGTACCAGAAGATACTCCAAAATGTCTGTAAGACCCTTAAATTTAAAATGAAATTCAGATTTAATTTTAAGTGTATTTGGGAATATTTGTAAAATATTCAATATATGTATGTTTTGTGTAAATATACATATATATATATATATATTTGTTTTGGAGGTGGAATTAAAATTATTGGATAATGGATGAATTAATTTAATTTTGAGTAATTAAATTATCAGTCCGTTAATTAAGATATTCTCTGCTAATTGCGATGAGACGGGTTAAGTGCTTGAGGATCAAAAGATATTTTATTATAAGAGTTGGGTGAGGTGGCATATACCTACAGATATTTATTAAGAAAGAAACAAATTTCTTCTTTCCTCTGTTGTGTCAGTCTGCTTTTAGGTGGATATTTAAGTGAGAAGCTTTTTCTTCTTTCCACGACTGCGCCAGTTTCTGCTTTATCATCTTCTTCTAATTTTCTGTGTTGGTGAACGAAAAACAGTTTACTCAAAATACATTTTTCTTGAAAATCAGAGTGTCGAATCAGAAAGTTTCGAGTACGAAAGTTATTCCTCTGATCGTTACGGAGCTAAAGAACTAATTTTCGTAGCGGCGAACGCGAATGGGAGTATCGTCGACTTTTGTCGCAGAAACGTACGAGTTAAGGGAACGTAATTAAGGTAAGGGCACCTTCCAACTTTCTAGATTGCATTTAGGGCTGTAAATGCATGTATGATGAATGATTATTGGTTTATGTTTGTGAAAAACATTGTGTTAGGTTTTGGAAATCAAACTATTTTGATGTCCCTACTGTTTTCAGTGAAGGAATTTATTGTGTTGATGATATTTTGTTTGTTGTGTTGAGTAAGAAATCATTCTATTGTGTTGAATGATGATTGGTTTGGTGTTGTTTTGGAGATGATCCAAATGCTTGAGTTAGTTTGTGTGGGACTATTTTGTAGTTGACTTTCTGTTTTGGTGATTTGAGAAAATCAGTGATGGTTATTATGGTAGTGATGATTTTGTTTCTGATTGTGTTTTGTTAAAAATTTGTTGTTGATGTTTAATGAAAAATGTTCTAAGTTTTGAGGTGTCGAAAGAGTGATAAGTATGATTCTGGTGTTGGGTTGGTTTTTCAAAGGAAAAGGTTTTGAAAATGTGTTGAAATTTCAGGAAAATTTCACTGAATTCGAAGGTGTATTCGAATACGACTTGAGTGTATTCGAATACAGCCTGCAAAGCTTCTGTTTTCTTCAGATTTTTGAACTTGTATTCGACTACGACCCTCTGTAGTCGAATACAGATTTGCAACTTTTTCCACTGACTTCGCATCTGTATTCGACTACGACAACCTCGTATTCGAATACAGAATGCTGATTTTTCACTGTTTTAGCTTCTGTATTCGAATACAAGAGAGCTGTATTCGAATACAGATTCGTGTTTTTCAAAAATTCAAGTTTTAAACATTGTTTTATAAACCATAAGTGTTGGGGTACCTTGGGAAGGTTGGTGGTGAATAAAAATGGAATTTTTGTGATAGTTTTGAAGTGGTGGTGATGAAGTTTTTGAGACTTTACTGAAGTTGTGGAAATTCTGACTTTTGCACTGGGAAAGCCTCTGTATTCGAATACAAGGAGTCTGTATTCGAATACAGGGTGTTGATTCTGCCCTGTTTGGCTTCTATATTCAAATACAATGAAGCTGTATTCGAATACAGATTCGTTTTTCCAGAAATTGCAGTTTTAAAACACTGGTTCTGAATTTTGGGAGTTGGGGAAAGACTTTTGATAATTAAGAATGGAACCTTGAGGTAATGCGAAGTGTTAATGTTTGCATAAATGGTTAGTCATTGAAGTGTAGATGACGATATTGATTGTGTGGAAATGTTTTGAAAAATGATGGAAATGCATGAATTTTGCTGATGTTGCATACTGTTTCCAGTGAGGTGAAACACTGCATACTCATGCATAGAATAGTCATGTGGTACCCGCGATGGGCCACAGAGTAATACGCAACCACGTGCTGATCTGTGAGCGATTGCACTAGGTACTGATCTATGAGCGATTGTACCTTGGTATATAAGTGCTGGTCTGTGAGCGATTGCACTGGTACTGGACTGTGAGCGTCTGTACCCTGAAATGCGCAACCACGTGCTGATCTGTGAGCGATTGCACGAGTGCTGGTCTGTTGAGCGACTGCACTAGGTACTGATCTGTGAGCGATTGTACCTTGGTTTATGTCAAACGTGCTGGTCTGTGAGCGACTGCACGAGTGCTGGTCTGTGAGCGACTGCACTGGTGCTGATCTGTGAGCGATTGTACCCTGGTCTTGAGGGCCGTTAAAGTCTTACATATGTAAATGTGCTGGTCTGTTGAGTGACTGCACCTTGGTGAATCCAAGAGGATGTTTTCATGAGCATATACATATTGCATCGGGGGTGATTGACCGGTGGGTCACGTTTTGGTTATATGATGATGGTTGAAAATTGTTGTGTGTGTAAGTACTTTTTGAAATCTGGAATTTCTGATGAATTGGTGTGATTACTGAATTGATGTTTGTGCTTATAACATGATTTTCATATTAAATTGGTTGCTGTTTGAAAAGGTATAAATGTCATGTATTTTCAAAATTTAGCACCCTTATTTATCATCATTGTTTTATGATGTCCCATGAACATGTCTGATATTGTTGATATAAATGCTATGTGGTATTTGTTAATTTCGATCGGTGACCCTTTACAATTATTGTGGAAAATTGGGCTTTGCCCTCAGATGTTAATCAAACCCGTACCCCCGACGGTCACACTAACGACAGGGAACGTCGTTAATTTTCCTTGATCTTTACATTGTGGGCTACGTGAAGGGATGGACAGCTGGGTGAAGATAAGACTTGTGGATGATACGGTGGAGACCGTGCTACTATAGCTTAGTGTATGATCAGTTTAGACTTATGTATAGGGTTTTGAGCTCAGTGGTTGTATATATTTATTTTGGGAATTATTGTAAAACTTTTCCGCACTCTGATAAATATTTTGGTGGATTGAGAATCCAGTTTTGATGTATCTTTATTTTGGTATATTATAAAGATCAAGTTCCCAAAAATATCTCATTCGATTAATCGAGATGTTGTTGTTTAATTACCTTACTATTTTGGATTATGATGTCGAATGATATTTAATTTGAATTGATTTTAATTCCCTTGAAACTAATTCTGAAAACTCTTTTATTTATCTATTCGTTTTTAAAAAAAAAATACACTCGCGCTGTGTTTTAAACTCGGGGTGTTACAATGTCAAAACATCACCAGAAGATATCTTTACTGGCACATATCAGAAGGAAGCAAAGTCAGAAGGAGACCTGGACCAGACCAGAAGGAAGCCTGCCAAAGGGAGACTTGATCCAGACCAGAAGGAATCATTTGTCAGACTTATTCTAGAAGTTATTCTGACCAGAAGATGGCCTGGCAGTGAAATAATAAATAGCCCAGACTTGGTCTAGACTTAATCAGAGGATAAGTTAATGGGTCTAGAACAAGAGAATCAATCCAGATTTGACCCAAACCAGAAGATAGCATGATTCAGGGTATGAAACTAAGTTCAGATCAGAAGAAATGATCTCCAAAATTGATCCAAAACTGATTCAAAACAGAAGGTAAAATGTCCAGACTGAAATATTATTTGTCCAGATTTAATTTCAGTTTAATCTAGACCAAGTTCAGAATTGGTCCAGATCAGAGAGAAGATATTCAGATCAATGGTTCAGATTTAAGTATTTGGCCCGGTGTTGGCTGAGATCAGAAGATCAGACCATGGCCCAGTGTTGGCCAAATCAGAAGGTCATAATGTGTGGTCCAGCAGTGGCCGAGATCAGAGGATCACAGCAGATCAGTTTGCTAGACCAGGATGGCCGAGATCAGAAGATTAGAAAGTGTAGTCCAGGGTTGGCGGAAATCAAAGGATCACAGCAGATCACTTAGTATGGTACAGATGTGGACTAGCGCAGAAGATCAAATGGTCCAGATTTAATCATGAGGATTAACGGTGGAGATTTTAATTTATTTTGATCAAAGTATTAAAAGGATTTGTTACAAAAATAAAGTGAAGTCGTATGGGAGTTCAGGAGCTGTTGGCGGGAAGAAACTAAAGACATGATTGACTAGTTATTTTTGAAAGAAAATCTGAAGCTTAAAAAAGATATGTTTTTTATTTAAGTGAAGCCCGATTGGTTAAGATATTTTTGCAAGAGAATCCAGCAAGATACAGCTCGAAATTAAGCTTGGAAGAGGCCGTAATTCGCATCTATAAAAGAAGGCTCAAGGCAGAATACTTAGCATCGAAAATCACAAAAGAGTCATACACTTCCAAAGCAAACACTCAAGTTTTCAGTTAGGTTAATTGTGAGTTCCACCTTTCAAGAAGCAAGCACTCGTGTTATTTTCTTTCCCTTGTGTTAGATCTAAGTTGTTGAAGTAGAGTCTACAATCTGAGGGAGTCAGAAGGGGTAGCAGATTACTTGGCAATTAGATTCAAGGCGTTGTAATTCCTTCTACAATCTGGGGTTGTCAGATTGGCAGGAGAAGACTTGACTTAGGAAGTCAAGGTGTTGTATTCCTCAAGAGTCTAGGATTGTTAGACTCTTTGAGAAGACTGACTTGGAGGGTCAGTGGAACTGTTGTAATTCAAGGTTTGAATTAGTGAAATCCTTCAAGGTGAAGGGACTGGACGTAGCCTCGTTAACGGTGAACCAATATAAAAATTATGTGTTTTATTTTTACTTTATATCCGCTGCTAACTCTGTTTTTATTCATACATCAAGTTTTGTTTTAAAAGTGTAAAAACAGGAAAAGTATTCAAGTTAGTCAAACACAATTAAACTCCGTCTTCTCGTGTTTGCACCTTCAACAACCGTACAAAATAATGGGTTTCAAAAACGGAGAAGTTGGAGATTTTATAGAGAGATTGGGAGAGTTAAAAATACGAGAAAGTATGTTAAATTAACCGACTCAATGCAAGAAAGAAGATACTAAAATTTAGACAAAAATAAAGAAAATTTTATGAAGAGTCGTTGATCACTGAAATGGATATTTCTCCCGTTTTCTCCTATTAGACGGTATGTTTCTCTCTCTCTCTCACGGGTGCTATAACGATCTCTCCTCTCTCTTTCTTTTTTCTCTTAGGTTGTTTTTATTATTATTATTATTATTATTATTATTATTTAATAATTAGGGATTTCCTCCTTTTTTTCAAATACACACATGGGTCAAGTCCAACATTATCATTCTATTCCCTTTAATTTTATTAAAACCAAACCAATAATTATTTTAACTTTATTTATTTATTTCTTAAACATAATTATATTTCCAAAACATTTCAAAACTAATACTTTACAAAATAAAATAATTAACGGAATCAATCTTTAAAAAATATATATTAGTAATATTTGAAACTCTCACACTCATAATTATTGCCGCAATTATTAAAATATTATCTTTTAAAATACTCACATGAAAATAATCTTTAAAAAATAGTCAAAATAATAAATAAATAAATAAATATAACATCAACACTTCATATTAATTACTAAATCACAATAAATATGTTTAAAATCACCATACCATAGCAAGGACATAAAAATAAGAAAATCAATCACAATATTACTAAATATCTCAAGATAATTATTTATAAAACAAATAATTAAAATAAGATATAGTTAGAAATAATTAAATATAACTATGTATTTATTTAACATTAGTCAAATGTACAATAAAATATTGCGTAAATTATCAACATGCATATACACGTAGCAACGGTAAAAATCTTATTTTTTAAAATACTTACGCCAAAATACTATTATTCTTAGAAAAATAAATAAAATAATGAAACATAACAGTTATATTTTATATTATTTATTAAATCAAATATATATACAATTATTAAACCATAGGAAACCCACGTATAAAGGAAATTAATCATAAAATTAATTAACATATATTCTATAACACTTTTTATACCAAATTAATTTTTTAAAATTTTATTTAATTAATAAAATATTTATTTTAAAATTTGGGATGTTACATGATAGAGTTGTCATTGGGATAGCTACTTGAAAGACATTTTTTTTTTCAAAATGGTAAACAAGTTATATACCATATACCATATACCATCTTCCATCTAGCACGGCATGAAGAGCATGTGCATTGAGCATAGCACAAATTGGAAAATTTCATATAATTGGTTTGGATACAAAGTTCGTGAATTTTTGCAAATTTCTAATGATGATGCTCCTATTCTCACAAGTAAGTGGCTAATTTTATTCATAATGATAGGTGGCTCATTGTTGACAACATTCAGTTGAGATACCCGCTTCTTGATATTGACATAAAAAGTATTGTTATTCTTATTGTCCCTATTCCATATAAAATTAAAAAAATATAAAATTAAAAAAATATTAAAATTATATTTTCTATATATAGGAGACTATAAATTTTAATATTTAAAAAATATTAAATATATACATGTATTAAAAATAGTAATAATATTACTAGTGGGCGCGAGTTTGGGGTGGACATCAACACCCCAAAACCCGTCTTTGCCCCTGAGTTTTAATTTTGAGAAAAACCTGCACCCGCACCCAATTAAAGTGTGTTTTCCCTGCCTAAATTAGGATGGTTTCGAGTGGATACCGCAAGTGCAGGTTGTGTTGCTATCCCTAGCACTAAACGCTCTGGTGATTAAAGAGGTGATATAGCAACTCTCTCTATTGACATGGGTAAACTGCAATATTGATGGTGCTTTCAGAGGTTTTCCAAGAAGTTCTACTTGTGGGGGACTTTTTAGAAATCCTTTTGGCTCCTTTCTAGATGGATACGCAGCTGGCTTAATAGTCTCGATGTCTCTTCATATGGAATTGATTGTTGTCATTTTGGCTATTGGGTGAATGGTAAAAAACAATTGGACTAATATATAGTTGGAGTCTGATTCTAACCGTTGGGGAATTAAGTAATATGCATTTTAAAAGTCTTTAAAAATCAATCTCAAAAGTGGAAAATCCCCTTGCCAAGATTGCTTAGAACTACAAGAATTGCTATAAGTTTATGAGTTTTCCTATTCAAGCGTAGAAGAGGATACAAATCACCAACACGGAGCATCTCTCATGAAGTGTGCTTTAACTTTGATCACCAACGTATATATTATTGGCGTCTCTACATAGTCCACGTGATCACAAAATTAAACATGGTGCTAGCCATTCTATGAGGGTAGTGGCAATTAGGAATTTTTGGGGAATATGGTCTTCTTCTATTTATAGAGAATGAGCGGCTAAAATCATAAGAGTGCGTTTGCGAGTTGGTTTTTGGAGGGGAGTGTTTTAGAAGGTTAAGACTATATTTTGATATATATTTGTTATTTTGAAAATAAATTAAAATAAAAACATTATATTATATACTCATTTATTTTATTGTTCTTTCAATTTTTTAAAAATATAAAATATATATTAAAATATAAACTTAGCCCTCCAAAACCCTCCAAAATTCAACTCGCAAACAAACCCTAAGACTCCTATTTTGGGCTCAACCCAAAATAAGTCATAAATGATTATATTTAATTAATATATTTAATTAATTCAATTAAATAAATTATAAATATATTAATGTATTAAATCATTTGCTATATAGGAGGGACGAATCACATCTACATCATTCACGCGCCCTCTACGTGGTTGAGTGCATACCCAATAACTACCTTTATGATCGTCTTGTGAGACAAAATGTTTAATGATCTTAAAGCCTATGGACACATGAAAATCGCTAATGACACTTACACAACAATTATGTAGCATTCTCATGGCGGGTCAATCCAGTATAAATACTACTCCTAATATTTATACTTATGTGACGACTTGATATCTCATATCCATAACTCGTGAGACGTGGTCATCAGTTTACTAACATAATAGTCTCGATGTGTTATAGTCGTTCTTTTTAACAATAATACTTTGACTACAGATACTTTAAGAATAACGTTCTAATGTTCAATATTTTCTCACAATCAAGTCACACTTGATGTTCTATTGAACGAACAATCTATTCTAAGGACTTTATTATATTTTACAACTAATAACATAATAAATGATGGCACGTATGTAGATATATCCAAAAATTAGATATATGATTCAAATTCATGATATGAATAATAGTTTATTTAAAATAGATTAGCGCAAGGGCTACGATTTACACCCCACACTAACATCACTATTCAAGCCTTCAGTAATTCTTAAATTGTTCCTTGGCATGTTATGAATAGATGGAATAAATTCCTTCAATTTCTCATAGGTCGTCGCTTCAAAACCACACTTATATCTCAAAAGGGTAACAATTGTGCTGATAAATTAGCTAATGTAGGTTGTTTCATAATTGATTTTATATGGTGAGATTGTATCCCTCCTTGTATCAAAGAAGACCTATTCTGTAAGAGAGTAGGGCTTCCCAATTTTATATTTTAATTAAAGCAAAATCATCAAACCCATCATTTTATTTTTATTCTTAATTAATTGGTTTGCTCAATATAACATCCTTTTGAGAATGATACTAATATTAACACTTTGTGTTGCAAGTTTTTTTTTTTTTACGCACATACGACTATAGATCAACGACGAACTTAAAAATGATACAAACACATGTAACCCATACAAATGCACATATATTTTATTAGTTGTACTAGTAGTAGTTTAGCGAAATGTTGTCTCTCTAACATCTTAATATTTCATGTCAACTCTGTTTTTTTTTTTTGAATAAAATTTAAAGTGAGAGAATGTATTCAAAATAAAATAAAAATTTAAAGTTGATTGAATACTTACAAATTAATTTTCATTTGTTTTTTAACTCTATGTTAACTCTGATTTTAAAACGTACATAATAAATGTGCACGCGCACACAACATTTGGGAAGCCCTACAAACGAAAAGAAAAACCAACCTAAAGGCTAAAACTATGTTTTTTGGCTAATAATGCCCTGTACTTAATAAAGCCAAATATGAAGTATACCATCAAAATGAAACTCTACCATCTTTTATTTGGGTTACTTGAAGAAAAACGCGCAATCAAAGATTCTACTAAAAAGGTACACCCAACAGAAAAAAGTCAACAAACAAGAGTTAGCATGCATGCTCATAGAAACCATGTCTAAAGAAATATAAGACTCACAATACCAAATCAATAAAGGGGTCAAGGAGAGAATGGATATCTTCATTGAAAAATCAAGCCGATAAATAAGAATATTAATTTGAATTTAATTTATCATTAAAATTGTTAGATTTTTATCATAATTATTTCTAAATTGTAGAAGATATAAGATTGATTTAATAGCTGGAGTAAATAAGTTAAGAAACATAGTGATAAGAAGGTAAGCGGTTTGGTTTGTTGACAATGTATTCAAAAGTAAACTCAATTAATTTTAAGACGTGCCCTTTACCCATGGATAGTAGAGCCTCCAACATATACAAAATTCTCAACTATAAATGTTTCTCAACGCACATTCCTGTTTGCTTAAAAAAGCCGCGTCAATTGAACTCAACCAAGTCAACACACACCATTAGCAGTACAAGTTCAAAAGCAGAAAGAAATGAAACCTGGCAAAAAAGTGTTTAAATTGATGCACAATTAGTTACAAGCATAGAAGTAAAACAGTATTCCATAAATATGATAGCAAAATTTAATTAATTTGCAGATAGCGGGAAATTATGTGGCAAGAGCACAAGACATGAAAAGTCTAATTATCAGAAATTTTAGGTACCAGACACTGAAAAGGGTTAAAACGCATATTGCATTTTGGTGGCAGTATATCCTGGCAGAGAATTCGGGTCCAATTGTTTAATGTTTCCAAACGGATCATTTTACGCTCTATAAGTGCATCACTTGACAATATCTCATGAGATTTGAAAAAGATAAATATACACGGAGGCAGACTGAAGTAAATACAGCGAATCAAAATTCAACACTAATCAAAATAGAGGGTCGAAAAGCGATTGAATTAAAGTTGTTGTAGTAAGCAACCAAAGTGGTTGGAATATGTGTATAAGTTAACCAATCAATCCAAATTCCCACAAGAAGAGCTTGAGAGTTGACATGCAACTATTAGGCAAGTTAGGGTTTATGCAAAATGCCCAAACTTAAGGTACATAAGCTTGCCCAAAAGGCATAAAAAAAAACTACTTTTCCCTCACACACTCCTCACTTGAGAACCTCACATACCTCTCGAGAAGGGTTAAATTAAAGATCCCGGTATTAGAAAATCCGATAAACAGAGGTTCCTGTCAAATTTCAAAATCTTATCAGGCTTTTATCTGAGTATCCCTCTAAAGAATCATTCAATAGAGCTCATTTTGTCGCAAAATTAAAAGGAAACACCTACATTCGGTGTCAGCCACTTTCTCTTCTGCAGTTACTGGGCAACAAGTACTTGTATCTATCTGCATTGTTTAACAAATAAGCAGGAAGATGCACTGCTGAATAAGAATGAGGAATTGGTCCGAGTTTTCCAATGATCTCCTTAAATGTATACTCTTCAGGAAGCATGTCAAATAAGTCAGTGCCTTTGCATATCACGTTCTGAATCCGGTCAGGATTCAAGTAATGAGGAAACCTCACCCGATCGTAGTGGCTATAAGCTTTCATCTTAAACACAAATTCACTGATATGTCGGAAACAGAAGCTACAATGCCAGCCAGCATCTGACAGCAGTAGATCAGACTGTCTATAGTGTGCATATCTTGTCTTGTCGGGCTGGTATCTATGGATTGACGCTCTCCAACTTTTGGAGTCAAGAAAAAACTCGAACGAGTACAAGTAATTCTTGAGTTGAAGATGTAGAATCAGAGGGGTGTTGTCACACCACCTTAATAGATTAATTGTGTGTGCACTAGGAATCTCGTCAACATCGGACATTATCAAAAGATCGTCATCTTCAATGCCTGCTATCCTCAGAAGTTGATCCAAGGCAACTCTTTGATATGCCTCCTCGATAAATGGATTTTCCTTTTTCCTGAACCTTCCACCAATCACCCCATATGTCAGTCGAGGCTCAATAAACTTGAACTTGTCCCTATTGTTTGCAAAAATCAATGGTTTGGTGAATCCTGTAAATGTTGAGTTTGATTCCAGTAGTACATACTGTGAAACGTAAGGATACATTTCTTTCCATCGGATAGTAAGCATGTCGACTTCATTGCTAAACAAAACAGCATCAAAGACTCGTCTTGGTGATTCACGAATTCCCCAACCATGAAGTTTGCAGAGAGCCTCCATTGACACGTTCTCCTGATAATAGTGAGGGATTTCATGAAAGGGCTTTCGCGGAGATTCCCACAACGGTCTTAGAAAATACGAGATTTTCTGCCCGTGCAAATAGAGGACAAAGATGCTGACCGGGATGATCACGAACATAAATATGTAAGTCTTGAAATCAAATCCTCGTAAAATACACCTGAGTCTTGACATGCTCAGTGCTGCAGGTGTTCCCTGCTGTATAGAAAACAAAAAATCTCTAAGCCAAAATGAAAACTTAGTCAACAACATATCCTTAAGCTACATGATTGATTGCACAAATGAAATGAAATTAAACACACAAACCATCTTCATCTACATGCCAATCATACTAGATAAATAATAACAATGAAATGAAATGACGTGAAAAGAAAAATGGTTAAAAAAACCACATTCTCATTTATCATATAATCTTCAAATAAAAATACAAATGGGGGATAATGTAGAAAATAGGATTCATAATATTAATGGCAGACGGAGAGACAACAAAACATAGACAAAGGTTTAAATGGCAAAACAAAGCGTAAAAGAACCCAATTTCCGAATTGAAAACCCTAATTAAAATGCCATATTGAAGAAAACCTAGAGTTCAAACCTCATAGGTTAAAATCCTTGAAAAGCCAAGAAAAAATCATGAACCAATGGCCTATCAATTAAAAAGATAAACACATCAACAATAAAAAAGTTCAACACAATACTAGACAAATAATCAAACATCAATACACATAGATAAAGGGGAAAACTAAGGAAGAAATAATTTACCCCTTAAATCCGTCAAAAACTCCATCAAAATTTGAAAATAAATAAATAAACGAATTTGAATTGGATTCTGGAAAAGGATAAACTTAACAGACCCAAAAAAAAAACCCAAAACTCAAGTTCCCGTTTTGCATTGACAACAAAACCCAACCACAGAAACTCATGAAAACCATAACCAATTTAAAAAAATAAATCATTTTTTTAGTAGAGTAGAGAAAGAATTTAACAAAAAACAAACACCCAATTAAGAAAAATGAGAAGAAAAAAAATTACCTGTCCGCAAACATCATCGCAGATATCATCAGTTTTCTTCGAATTATAATACCCCTCAGACATGGTGAAGAAGAAGCGACAAAAACAAAAAACAAAAGTTTCTGTTTTCTTTTATATTGGAAAAATAAAAAATGGAAAATAAAAGTGGAGAATTGGGTTTTGTGTAGTGTATTATTTATTTATTTATTATTTATGAGTATCGAAACCCTTTTGAATGAAAGGTGGCCAAAAAAAATGCAAAGAGGCAAAAACCCAGTAAAGCAAGCAATGATATTTGTTTGAGGTTATGTTTGTTTCTCTCTCTTCTTCTTTCTCTCTCTATGGGTTCCCTTTGTTCCTCATAGTGATAATTGTAACTGTAATTTGTAACGCCAATTATAGCCGTTTGGTGTGGGATTGTCGTTCTTTAAGCAGATAGGGTAACCCCTCTCTCTCTCTCTCTCTAAAAATTGGAAGATTGAAAGAGATGACGATACGAAAGAACGAGAGAGCGATTTACATTTAAACTACACTCACGCATTCACATATAGATATGCGCATATTGTTTATTTTTATTTCACTTTTGCTACCGGCACTCCAGTTTTTGTTTTCCACATCTCTTAAGTCTTTTTAAAAACCAAAAACTCCAAAATATCCTTCAGTCTTCTATCTCAGTAGATCACTTTCTTTTTCCTTCTTCATCTCCTTTTTCACTTTCTTCCACATTTTAAATCCAAAAATCACAAAACTTAAAAATTATCCATAACTCACCCACTATAACTCGTTATCATTCAAAACTCACAACATTTACTCAAATCTTACAACCCATTAATCTCATATTGTCATTGTTGTTAAAGATTTCAAAGATGATACGTTCAAAATTTTGATTTCAAAGATGATATGCGCATATTGTTTATTTTTATTTCACTTTTGCTACCGGCACTCCAGTTTTTGTTTTCCACATCTCTTAAGTCTTTTTAAAAACCAAAAACTCCAAAATATCCTTCAGTCTTCTATCTCAGTAGATCACTTTCTTTTTCCTTCTTCATCTCCTTTTTCACTTTCTTCCACATTTTAAATCCAAAAATCACAAAACTTAAAAATTATCCATAACTCACCCACTATAACTCGTTATCATTCAAAACTCACAACATTTACTCAAATCTTACAACCCATTAATCTCATATTGTCATTGTTGTTAAAGATTTCAAAGATGATACGTTCAAAATTTTGATTTTGGTTGAGTTTCTTTTTTTAAATCTGGAAATCATACGTGAACAACTGAATTTGCGTAAACAATGGAGTTCACATGAACTCATATGAAGCAAGGGTACGTGAACTGAGTTCACGTAAGTTAATTTTTTTTGCCCAATTTGTGCGTACGTGAACTGAGTTCACGTGAACTCAATTCACGTAAGTTAAATTTTTTGCCCAATTTGTGCGTATGTGAACTGAGTTCACGTAAGTTAAATTTTTTGTCCAATTTGTGCGTACGTGAACCGAGTTCATGTGAACTCATTTCACGTAAGTTAAATTTTTTGCTCAATTCGCGCGTACATGAACTGAGTTCACGTGAACTCAGTTCACGTAAGTTAAACTTTTTGTCTAATTTGTGCGTACGTGAACTGAGTTCACGTAAAATACGTTTTTATAATATATATATATATATATATATATATATATATATATTTAATAACCCCTTCACTATTAATTATTATTTAAAAAGAATTACAATTTATTTTTTTTACCAAATTATAGAATTAATATTTGACGTCCCATACAAAATAGTGAAGATTTTAAGATTAATTCAACCCAATTTTATCGATTCAATGACCAAAATCTTCTCTATCCTATTTTATTTTGTTTTCTTCTTTATTTACTTATTAATTAATTTAGTTCATTATAATTTTTTTTAAAAACGTTATTTTTCTCAAGGACGACGTGACTGTGTTAAATAACGTGCATATGATACGATGATTTAGATTGATTAACATCCATGAAATTACAATAAAATCCACTAAAGACTTAATTTTCATCTTCCAAATTTTTTTATTTTTGTAATTTAAGTAATGGCATTTAAATAAGTAACACATCTAGATGTTTCTATATCATAAAATCGTATGTCAAATCATTTAAAATATATCAAATTATAATTTTTTAGTTCAAAAATCTAAGCGAGAGACCAAAACAATCGACTTTTATAATAAGGAGAAAATTCCGTAAATTAATAAAATTAGATGACCAAAATTGCAAATAAGTCTTAATTAAAAAATATGATATAAATTACACGAGATAAATATTTTTTATTGATCTAATTAGTTAAAACACGATATTTTATGAATTAATTAGTTCAAACATAATTTTTTTATTTGTTCATTTGTCTCTTGATTATCCTCTAGAAAAGTATTAGAAAAATTATAATATAGTTACACTTGACAAAAAAATTTATAACAAATTATAATTTTCTATATAATTGATAAATGTGATACACATTTGTCATTGATCCATTAGTTAAAAAACATTGTTTCACCAGACAATTAGTTTAAGTTGAAGATTTTAATTTATTAGTAATGTGTTTTTTGAATATTCTCCAGATAGGTATGTAAAGAAAATTATAATGTACTTACTACACTGGACATATACTACTAATAACAAATTATAATTTATGTATAAACTATACACAAACTATTGTTCGTCGATGATCAATTAGGTAAAAGATGATATTTAACAAATAGTTCCCTCCACAAAGATAATCATTTTCGAGTCAAGTTGGACACTAATAATGAGTATTTCTCTGTAAAGGTAGGAGCCCAAAATGCCCAACCCAAATATATTATGGATTGACCACAAGGGAAGCCCAATGCAAATGGAGCAAACAATTCCAATATCTTTAGGTTCAGTAGTCATAAGTTGCGCATTTCCATCTTTCATGGTCACTGCATGTTCTTAAGGTTGGCGCTCGGGATCCCCATCATCTTCGTCTTTGGGGAGGATGAGTTTCCCATCTTTAATTTACTTTAGGTAGCTCACGTTAGAGACATCAACATTAGGAGCCACCAACACTGAAGACAATATCCAACTTACGGTTGACCTTCTCCAGTTTGTCCATATTCGTCTACATGGCATCATTTTCCTTCTTCAACCCTACCACCTCAGTCTAGGACCCATCTGCTACGGAATTCCAACTTGTCACTCTCTCATCGGATTTCCTCAAAGAATCTGTTAACGTCAACCTTGACGTCATTGCTCCAATAGTAGTGAATTCAAGAAGGAAGTGAGACAACTACTCATGATCAGACAAGTCCACCTTCAAACCTCCATGGACCACACGCCATTTTCTTGTAAAGTGTTGGAACATAATGTGTGAATTTAAAAATTGTTGAAGTCCCACATTGGAAAACTCTCATTTTGAATAGTTTTAATCACTATATAAATATTCTCAAAATTTTGTTGAAGTCCCACATTAGTTAGATAACATATGTGGGTTTCCTTCCATCATTATATAAAAAGTGTCAATTTATTGTGAAAAGCACACCAAAGTTGGAGGCATTTCCCAACTTTTTCTTTTCTCCCTCCTATATTCTGCTCGATTGTTACCGAGCCACTTCTCCCCTTTCTTTCTGTCCCTTCGATATTTTAAAGCGGTTGTTATACCGTAGTCCCTTCGATATTTTAGAACGGTATTGTACCGTAGTCCCTTCGATATTTTAAAGCGGTTGTTATACCGTAGCCTATTCGATATCTTAGAGCGGTTGTTATGCCGTAGTTCCGTCAAGTTTTGAGTGGTCCTAATACCACTATCCTTTTAGATCGGGGTTTATACTGTAGTTTCGTCGATTTATGAGTGGTCATAGTACCATATTGCTAGGCTTTAACTGCCTTATTGAGAGTGACTTTAATCGTCATATTGAGAGTGGCTTTAACAGCCATATTGAGGGTGTAATTCTAGAACGGTTTTCTACGGTGCAATGGAACTCCGATACAGTGAATATGGGCTGTTTTATCCTGGGGACGTCGTGATTGATAGTCTGCCTTGCACAATTTGGGCAGTGCCACGAAACGTCTTAAAGAGAGCGACCTAATCCGTGGCTCAACCCAGTAATATCTTCGGTGGCACAAATTGTGATTTTTAAAACAGTTTTTTCAAACTCAAAATACAACAATTGTAAGACGTTTTTTCTGCCATGTCAACCGAAGATATTATTGGATCTGTTTCTTTGAGGCAAACAGAAAAAGATAAGAAAGCTGGAGAATTAACCCATGGGAGGGTAATGATTACCTATATAAGAATAATTATATTCTTAATAGACTTGCTGGTGATCTGTATGAATACTACAGTTTCAGCAATAGTGCTAGACAGGTATGAGATGCTATTAAGAAGGGGAAGTTGGAGCTAAAAAGTCTGTTGTAGCTTGAAATGCTATAAAGAAGAAATATGATACCGAGGAACTTCGAGCTAAAAAGTGTGTTGTAGCCGCTACCTCAAGTATGAGATTACCGATGACAAATACGTGGAGAAATTCAGAAGATAGCTTAGGAGATCATCTTAAGGTATGACTTTAGATGAATTTCAAATTGATTGTTATTATCGACAAATTGCCTCTGTTTGGAAGGTTTTCAAAAATTCCTAAAACAAAAGAATTTTATCTAAAGAGTATGATAACTTGTCTCTAGAAAACAAAATGTTGTTTATTATTTTTCTAAATTAGGCAAAATTTACTTATATCCAAGGCATGTTTAAATTTAATTGTTGAAATTAAGAATGTCTCCTTCTGTTTACATGTTGTGTGATTTTAATATTTGACATGGTAGACTTTGTCATGTGAACACATGTTATTGCAAACTTAAGTAACATAGGCTTAATTCCAAAGTTATCATTAAATGAACTTGAAAAATGTGAATTTTGCAGTCAAGCTAAAATAACTAAGAGTTCACATAAATCAGCTGTGAGAGAATCTGAACCTTTATATTTAATACACTTTGAAATATGTGAACTTGATGAAACATTAATTGGAAATGAAAATTGTTATTTTATCACTTTTATTGACGATCGTTCTGACTATACTTTTGTATATCTAATGAAAAATAAAAGTGAAGCGCTTGACATGTTTAGAATCTTTGTAATTGAAAATCAATTTAGTAGAAAGATTAAGAGATTTTGTAGTATAGAGGAATAAAGTATGATTCTAGTTTATTTAATGAGTTTTATAAAACTCAAGGAATCATACATGAAACCACAGCGCCTTATTCACCTGAAATCAATGGTAAAACTAAAAGAAAGAATAGGACTCTGACTGAACTTGTTGTTGCTATTATGCTTAACTCTGGTGCTGCATCTCATTGGTGGGGGGAAATTATTTTGAGTGTTTGCTATGTTTTAAATAGACTTCCAAAATCTATAAGCAAAACATCTCCTTATAAGATAATAAAGAAAAGACAACCAAACTTGTCTTATCTTCGAACATGGGGCTGACTGGCGTATGTCAGAATCCCCGATCCCAAGCGATTTAAAATCGCCAGTAGAGCCTATGAATGTGTATTTATTAGGTATGTAGTAAATAGTAAAGCGTATAGGTTTTATGACCTAAATGCGAAAGTGCTCATAGAGTCAAATGATGTTGACTTCTATGAAAATAAATTCCCTTTCAAATCGAGAAATAGTGGGGGTAGCGAACCAAGTCATACTCCCATGACAAGAAGCACTGAAAGCAACAAACAAGGTGAATTGGAAACTGTAAGACCCTTAAATTTAAGAATTAAATTATGGATTTAATATTAAGTGTATTTTGGGGATATTTGTAAAATATTTAATATATGTATGTTTTGTATATAAATATTTATTTTGGGAAGATGAATTAAAATTACTGGATGAAGGATAAATTAATTTAATGACGAGTAATTAAATTGTTGGACAGTTAATTAAGACGTTATCTGCTAATTGCGACGAGACTGGTTAAGTGCTGAGGGTCAGACAAGTGTTGGGTGAGGTGGCACCCACAAATGCCTATAAATAGGAATGAGGAGGCAGAGCAAAGGAAGAAAACCATATCTCCTCCATACTGCATGTAATAGTACTCACCCTCCTCCTTCTCCCATTCTGATTTCTGTTTCACAATAAAAAAAAAATAAAAAAAAGAGAGTTCCTCAAAAGTGATATTAATTGGAAATCCAAGCACCAAACCAGAAAACCCCCAATACAAAAGTTGTTCCCCTCATCATTCCGGAGCTAGAGAACCCATTTTCGTAGCAGCAAACGCAAGCGGGAGTTTCGCCGACTTTTGTCGCGAAAACGTGAACAAAAATAGAAACGAATCAGAGGTAAGGGGCACCTTCCACTTTCTACTTTGCATTTTAGGGCTGTAAATGTATGTTTGAGGTGTGATCATATTTGAGTTCTGTTTTGAAAGAAAGAAACGAAACTGTTTTGCATGACATTTTGAAAGATGAAAAAATGCATTTTGTTGAGGTTTTAATTATCTGTGATGTGTTGTTTTGGTGGTTACCTCAATGCTGTTTTGTTTGTGTGGGAAAGCTTAAATATGTCTTGCATGCTATTCTGAAGTTGATTAAAATGCATGTTATGAAACTGCTGTGCATGTTGTCATAAACTGCAAAAAATGCATTCTGTATATGTGTGATGGTTGCTGTTTGGCTGAATGTATTAATGTTGTTCTGTTTGTGTGAGAAAGCTGGAAATGCTTTGCATGTTATTATGGTGGTGTGAGAATACTGGAAACACTTTGCATGTTGTTTTGAGAAATGATCAAAATGTAAACGTTGAAAAATGTCTGTTTTGTTGTGGTTGACTTTCTGTTTTGGGTGGTTCTGGTGTTGCTGATGGTTTCAAAAGAAAAGGGATTTAAAATGATGAAAGTGTTTTTCTGGACAACTTGTTATTGAGAAAAAATGACAGAGTTTTGTGGTTCAAAAGAATGGAGAAACTGTTTTGGGGTTTTGTTGGTTTTTCCAAAGGAAAAGTTTGAAAATGTGTTGAAGTCTCAGGAAAATTTCATTGAATTCAAGAGTGTATTCGAATACAGCCTGCCTAGCCTCTGTTTTACTCAAGTTTTCGAACTTGTATTCGAATACAGGATGAAGGATTTTTGCTTCTAACTTAGCCTCTATATTCAGCTATGACCCTATCGTATTCGAATACAGGACTGCAATTTTTGCCACTGTATTCACATCAGTATTCGACTATCACAGCCTCGTATTCGAATACAGAATGCTGATTTTCACTATTTTAGCTTCTGTATTCGAATACAAGGGAGCTGTATTCGAATATAGATTCGTGTTTTTCAAGAAATTCAAGTTTTAGTGTATGTATTCGAATACAAGGGAGCTGTATTCGAATACAGATTCGTGTTTTCCAGAAAATCAAGTTTTAAACACTGTCATGGAACATTAAAGTGTTGGGAAACATTTGGAAGGTTTGAAATGATTTAAAATGGAGTTTTTGAAATAGATTTGAAGAGGAGATGATGAGGTTCTGGAAACCTTTAATGATGTTGGAGAAAATGCTGAGTTTACACTGTTTTTGTCTTCTGTATTCAAATACAAGTATGCTGTATTCGAATACAGAGTGTTGAATTTGCAGATTTAGCTTCTGTATTCGAATACAAGGGAGCTGTATTCGAATACAGATTCATGTTTTTCAAAAAATCAAAGTTTTAAACATTATTTTATAAACCCTAAGTGTTGGGGAATATTGGGAAGGCTTGTGATGAATTAAAATGGAATTTTTGTGATAGTTTGAAGTGGTGGTGATGAAGCTTTTGAGACTTTACTGATGTAGTGAAAAAAAATGCTGATTTGTGCACTGGGACTGCCTCTGTATTCGAATACCAGGGAGTTGTATTCGAATACAGAGTGTTAATTCTGCACTGTTTTGGCTTCTGTATTCAAATACAGAGAAGCTGTATTCGAATACAGATTCGTGTTTTCCAGAAATCTTAGTTTTAAACACTATTTTATGAATTTTAAGAGTTGGGGAAAACAGAGGGAAGATTTTTGAAGAATAAGAATGGAGTTTTAAGATGATGTGAAGTGGAAATGATGACATGTTTGAATGTTTGATTTATGATGTGATGATAATGAAATTGGTTGTGTTGAGATGTTTTGAGAAATGATGGAAATGCATGAATTTTACTGATGTTACATACTATTTTCAATGAAGAGAAAACATTGCATGTTCATGCATTGCATAGTCAGGTGGTGACCGCGATGGGCCATAGAGTTGATGCGGTGCCCGTGATGGGCCGCGAAGTTAAGTAGTAACCATAGGTTATAGAATAGTTCCATGTGTATTAGACGGTTTGTTCTATCCGGGGTCAGAGTAATTCTGCGTGTATTAGACGGTATATTCTACTCGGGCTACGGAGTGGTTCCGCGTGTATTAGACGGTCCATTCTATCTGTGCGAGGATTTAACTTCTGTATGTTCTGGCCTGTGAGAGGCTAACATACGTGAAACGTGCTGATCTGTTGAGCGATTGCACGAGTGTTGGTCTGTTGAGCGACTGCACTGGTACTGGTCTGTTGAGCGACTGTACCTTGGTATATGTAAAACGTGCTGGTCTGTTGAGCGACTGCACTGGTGTTAATCTGTTAAGCGATTGCACCCTGGTCTTGAGGGCTGTTAAAGTCAAACATATTTAAATTGTGCTGGTCTGTGAGCGACTGCACCTTGGTGATTCCATGAAGTTGAGTACATGAGCATATATATAATGCATCGGGGTGGTTGACCGGTGGGTCACGATTTGGTTATATGATGATGATTGGAAAGTGATGCGTGTAAGTACGTTATAAAAACTAAAAATTCTGATGAATGTTTGTGATTGCTGAGGTGGTAGTTTTACTTACAATATGTTTTCTATATTAATTGGTTGTTGTTTGAAAAAGCATATATGTCATGAAATTTCAAATGAGCATCCTTAATTTTCATCATTGTTATATGTTATGCCATGGATGTATTTGCTATGTGTTAATTGTTAATTTCGGGCGGTGACCCTTTACTATTATTGTGGAAATTGGGCTTTGCCCTCAGATGCCCCCTAAACCCACACCCCCGGTGGGTACCCGGACGACGGAAACGTCGCTAGATTTCCTTGATCGACATTCGCATACTGCTTGGGTATTTGACCTCATCTCAAGCAGTGCGACTTATACGGGGAGGTTGGCAAGGACGTGCAGGACCGACGGAGTAGAGGAATTTGTGGAGCACACTTACACGAGTATTGATTTTCCTGTACCTTCCAAATTAGTATTGGAGGCGCATGGAATTTTTGATGACGCGGAGGAGCCAGTTGGAGGGGCTGTACGTGAACCCGAGGCGGAAGAGAGGAACAAAGGGCCGAAGCTAGTAGTAGCTGATATTTCGGGTCCATCTAGGATATCCGATGACTGTTATGAGATTTCGGCACCGCCGAAGCAACCGAGACTGTGCATTGATCTGACGTCGGAGGAGACTGATCCCTCTCTATATGATGAGGAGGAGGACGTTACATCGAGGCGAGCTGCGGAGTCAGATGAGACTTGTATGGGATGCGGAGGAAATCCGTGCTACTGTAGCTTTAGTGCATAATCAGTTAGATTTGATGTATAGGATTTTGAGCTGGAAAATGTAATTTGCTTTGATTTAGGAAATTATTGTACCACTTTTTCCGCTAACTCATTCTGCACTCTGATATTTCCTTTTGAGATTATGACACTGTTATCTTTTGAAATGTATTAATGTTTATTATTTAATTATGTTCATCGATGGAGTTGCGACGTATTATTTGACGAAACTATTAAAATCTTAAATTTTATTTCAATTCTTTTGAAGTAATAATTTGGAAAAACATTTTAATTATTTATTACAAAAAAAAAAATACACTCGCGCTGTGTTTTAAACTCGGGGTGTTACAATTGTGGTATCAGAGCATTTGGTTAAAGTTTTGGGTTAAAGCTCTGATTAAAGTATTGTTTTGAGTCTTTATCTGATCATGCATAGGAGCAAGTAGTTAAATTGTCAAGTCTTGTGTAAGTTGTGGTGTAACTGAAGTGATGATGGTTTTGTAGGAAACGATGCCTCATGGAGAGACGACACCACAAGAGCCAACGTCAGCCGGGAAGATAGGATGGCTGAAGCAATGAATAACATGGCTACGTCTGTTGCTGCATAGACGGCTGCGAAGACTCAACGAGATCTGGAGAAGAGAGAAAGAGAGATTCGTGCTGCTGAATCTAGAGGACTAGAGGATTTTCGACGTCATAATCCTCCCAAGTTCAAGGGTGATGAGGGTCCAGAAATAGCGGATCAGTGGATTCAAGAGATGGAGAAAATCTTTGAAATGATTAATTGTCGAGCAGCAGTGGAGGTTAACTATGCTACGTATCTGCTGATAGGAAATGCATAGTATTGGTGGAGGAGTACAAGGCTACTGATGGGGTCAACTCAAGAAGAGGTGAACTGGGAGTCGTTCAAAAAGATGTTTTTGGACAAATACTTCCCGATGAGCACTAGAACCAAATTGGGTGAGGATTTTCTGAAATTGCACCAAGGAAACATGACGGTGGGGGAATATGCAGCTAAGTTTGAATCACTATCAAGGCATTTCAGATTTTTCCGCGAAGAGGTGGATGAACAGTTTATGTGTCATCATTTCCAAAATGGACTGAAATATGAGATTCAAGACTCCGTTTTACCCTTGGGAATTCAACGTTTCCAAGTCTTAGTGGAGAAGTGTAGAAAGGTTGAGGACATGAAGAATAGGAGGGCCAACCGAGGAGGTAACTTTAATTCGGGAGGGCCGAGCCGGATGAATTATCAGAATAATAAAGGGAAGCAAGTTGCTAAGCCATATAACCGGCCACCGAACAACAATAGAGGCCAGAATCGGCCGGGAAATCAAAATTTTGGAAGGCAATTAGGACAAGGGGTTCGATGTTTCCGATGTGGAAAAGAGGGACATTATGCTACTGCTTGTACCACTATGAGTCCTTCCTGCTACAATTGCCAGAAGCCAGGACATTTTGCCAGGGATTGCAAGGCTCCAAAGGTGGAACCAACTGTGAACGCGACTAGGGCTACTCGTCCTACTGCTAGGGGACGCGTATATCACATGGGTGCGGAAGCCAGGAATCAGGCTCCTAACCTAATCCAAGGAGATTGCGAGATTGCAGGTAACACACTAACTGCACTTTTTGATTCGGGGGCAACCCATTCTTTCATTGCTATAGACAGTGTGAATCGTTTGAAGTTATCTGTGTCTGCTTTACCTTTTGATTTGGTTGTTTCCACACCTGCTAAGACTTTGACTGTAACCTATGCATGTTTACACTGTACTGTAACGATTCAGAATAGAGACTTCTTGGTCAATTTAATCAGTCTACCCCTACAATCACTCGAGATCATTCTCGACATGGATTGGATGACGTATAATTACGTAGTCTTGGATTGTTCTCGCAAATTAGTTCTTTTCCCCGAACATGGAGTCGTTCGGTATTTGGCTGCTAACAAACTCGAAGTATCACTGAGAGAAGGAACTCAGGAATTTCTATCATTGGCTAACGTGGAGACCAAGATGGATGTGAACATAGAGGATGTGGTGTTAGTCAAAGAGTATCCGGACGTATTTCCAGCAGAAATTCCAGGATTACCCCCGTTGAGAGAGGTGGAGTTCTTCATTGATTTGCACCAAGGAACTGGACCTATTTCAATTGCGCCGTATCGGATGTCGCCATTGGAATTAAGCGAGCTTAAGGGTCAAATTGAAGGTTTGTTGGAGAAAGGATTTATCAGACCAAGTGTGTAAGACCCTTAATTTTACGACGGATTGCGTTACCTCCAATACTGTCCAACATTCACAACGTATTTCATGTGTCTCAGCTAATAAAGTACATTGTAGACCCGACACATGTAATCGAGCCTGATACAATTCAGCTAAGGGACAACCTGTCGTTTGAAGTATTTCCGGTGAGGATCGAAGATAGAAAGATTAAGCAGTTGAGAAACAAGGAAGTCCCACTAGTCAAGGTGATTTGGAATCCGACTACTGGAGACGCAACATGGGAATTGGAAAGTAAAATGAAGGAACAATACCCTCAATTATTTACGGACATGTAGTTTCGAGGACGAAACTAATTTAAGGGGGGTAATATTGTAAGACCCTTAATTTTAAATATTAATTTTGGAATTATTGTCAAGGGCATTTTGGGAATTTTTGTAAATATTTAATATATGTATGATTGAAGTGAATATATGTATATATATATATATAAATATTTATTTGGAAGATGAATTAAAATTATTGGGTGAAGAATTAAATTAATTTAATTTCAAGTAATTAAATTAATTGGACCATTAAGCAAGGATTAGTGGCTAATTGCAAGATAATTAAAATGCTGGAAAATCAGTCAAGTGGCAAGTGAGGTGGCACCATGAGAGTCTATAAATAGGAGTGAGAAGGATGGTGAAATCAGAACACCATTCCTTCCTCCATACTGCCCATATTGCATGTACCAACTCCATCACTCCTCCCATTCTGTCTCTGTTTCTGCTTTCTGCCATTCCCGAACTGAAATTTAAGAGAGGGAAAATCCTTCAAACCCCATTAACTGAGAATCCAAGCCTCAAACCTGAAAACCCCCAGTAGTAAAGTTAATCCCCATCTCAATACGAAGAGAAAGAACCCAGTTTTGCAGCAGCAAACTCAAGGAACAGCTTCACCGTTTCTGGACGCAAAAAAGGGAACGTAGCAGGAACAAGAGAGATAGCAAAGCACGCTACAAGGGTAAGGGCACCTTCCATCTTTTAGCTGCATTAGGGCCATAAAATTGTGCTGTTTTCAGTTCTGTTTTTAAATGAAAAGCTGTTTTCGAAAATGACATTTTGAGAGAAAATGCATTTTTTTGAGAAGTGATTATTCTGATAAGTTGTTGTTGGCTGTTTTTACTGGTAAAATATGTTGTTTTACATTCTGTGTGAATGCTGGAAAATGTTTGCATGCCATTTTAGTTATGATTAAAATGCATGTCTTAAAACCGTTTCGAAAAATAGTATTAACATGCAAAATGCATTATGTTGAGGTTTGTTGTTCTGTGATGTTTGCAAGTATTTCTGTGGTATCATGAAAGCTAAAATGTTGTACATGTCATTCTGTTATTGAGAAAACTGAGTGTTTGCATGTCATCCTGATGTTTGATGAAGCTGAGTATTTGCATGTCATTTTGGTGTTTTTGAGAAAACTGAAATGTTGCATGTTTGTTCTGATGAGTGAGAACACTAAAATGTTGCATGTTTGTTCTGATGAGTGAGAACACTGAAATGTTGCATGATGTTCTGATGATTGATCATCTGTCTCTGTTTTGGATAAACTAATGTTAATGGTTCTGATGTTGTTTTATGTTGTGGGATTCTGGTGATGATTCTGATTCTGGTTGTTTTTGTGTGGTTCTGGTGATGATTCTGATTCTGGTTGTCTTGTGTGATTCTGGTAGTGTTGATGGTTTTTAAAGAAAAATGGATTTTAAATGAGGAAAGGTTTTTCTTGAAAAGTGCAGAATCTGTTTGATGTTGGCTGTTTGTTTTAAAAGAATCAGTTTTGAAAAAGGATGAACTTTCACTGGTTTTCGAAGGTGTATTCGACTACAGCATGTGTGTATTCGAATACAACCTTCCAGGTTTCTATTTTATTTTAAAGTTCTCCAAACCTGTATTCGAATATGAGCCCCTGTATTCGAATACAGAGGAAAGATTTTGGCTTCTGTATTCGTATCTGTATTCGACTACGATCATGTCGTATTCGAATACAGAAGTGAAATTTTCACTCTGTCTTCGCATCTGTAGTCGACTACAGACATGCTGTATTCGACTACAGATTCGAGTTTTTCCAAAAACTCAGTTTTTAGCTTCTGTATTCGAATACAAGGAAGCTGTATTCGAATACAGATTCGTGTTTTTCCAGAAAAACAAGTTTTAATCACTGTCATGTGAATTTTGAAGTGTTGAGAAACCCTGAGAAGTTTTAAATGATTTGAAAAGAAGTCTGTGAAATGCTTTTAAAGAGGGGAGAAAGATGTTTGAAAATCTTTAAGTGACATGGGAGAAAAGGCTGAATTTTTCAAAGGTTGAACTCCAATATTCGACTACAGCCATGCTGTATTCGAATACAGAATGTTAAAATTTCAGTTCCTGCTTCAGTATTCGAATACAGGGAGTCTGTATTCGAATACAGATTCGTGTTTTCAGAAAATTTCAAGTTTTAAGAATGTTTGAAAAACCCTGAGGGTCTGGGGAATACTGGGAATGTTGTGGTGAGCTAAAGTGGAACTTTTGATGAGATTTTGAAGTAGTGGTGATGAAATTTTCAAAAACTTTACTGATGTAATGAAAGAAGTTGATTTATGCACTGAAATCTGCCTCTGTATTCGAATACCAGAGGGCTGTATTTGAATACAGAGTGTGAATCTGCACTGTTTTTTTGGCTTCTATATTCGAATACAGAAGAGCTGTATTCGAATACAGATTCGTAAATCTCAGAAAAATCCCAGTTTTGATGCTGTGTCTGAATTTTTGAGAGGTTGGGAAAACATTTCAAAATGTGAATGATTAATTCACTGTTAATTCATGATTGTGATGTTGTTATGTATGACTGTGCTGAAATATTTAAATATGATTGAGAGGCATGAATTTCTGTTTTGCATTCTGTTTCTAGAGAAATGAAACACTGCATATTCGTGCATTGCATAGTCAAGTGGTACCCGTGATGGGCCACAGAGTAATGCGCAACCACGTGCTGATCTGTTGAGCGATTGCACGAGTGCTGGACTGCTGAGTGTCTGCACTAAGTACTGATCTGTTGAGCGATTGTACTTTGGTATACAAGTGCTGGACTGTTGAGCGTCTGCACTGGTACTGGACTGTTGAGCGTCTGTACCCTGAAATGCGCAACCCCGTGCTGATCTGTTGAGTGATTGCACGAGTGCTGGACTGTTGAGCGTCTACACTAGGTACTGATCTATTGAGCGATTGTACCTTGGTATACAAGTGCTGGACTGTTGAGCGTCTGCACTGGTACTGGACTGTTGAGCGTCTGTACCCTGAAATGCGCAACCCCGTGCTGATCTGTTGAGCGATTGCACGAGTGCTGAACTGTTGAGTGTCTGCACTAAGTACTAATCTGTTGAGCGATTGTACTTTGGTATACAAGTGCTGGACTGTTGAGCGTCTGCACTGGTACTGGACTGTTGAGCGTCTGTACCCTGAAATGCGCAACCCCGTGCTGATCTGTTGAGCGATTGCACGAGTGCTGGACTGTTGAGCGTCTGCACTAGGTATTGATCTGTTGAGCGATTGTACCTTGGGTGATGTCAAACGTGCTGGTCTGTTGAGCGACTGCACGATGTGCTGGACTGTTGAGTGTCTGCACTGGTGCTGATTTGTTGAGCGATTGCACCCTGGTCATGAGGGCCGTTGAGATGTGCTGGTTTGTTGAGCAACTGCACCTTGGTGATTCCAAGAAAATTATGCATGAGCATGTATGCATTACATTGTGGGATTTGACCGTTGTGTCATGATTATTATATGATGAATGTTGGAAATTAATGCGTGTGAGTGCTGTCCAAAAATCTGATATTTATGAATTTATGTTTGTGTTTTGTTGACGTGTTGGCTGTACTTACCGCATATTCATAATCATTAACTGCTGTTTTGAAAAGGCATAAAAGTCATAAATTTCCAAATGAGCATTATTATCTTTCTCATCATCATAAATTATGCCATGATTACATGTTGTTGTGCAATATATGCTATGTGATTATCTGTTATTTTCGGTCGGTGACCCCTTGCTATATATTGTGGACTTTGGGCTTTGCCCTCAGATATTACCTGAACCCGTCCTACCGACAGATACACTAACGACGGAAATGTCGTTAGTTTTCCCTGATCTTTACGTACGGAGTCTACGTGGACGACGCAGAGGGACAGACGGTTGGCTGAAGACAAGGCTTATAGAGGATACGGTGGAGACCGTGCTACTGTAGCTTAGTGCATGATCAGTCTAGACTGTTGTATAGGGTTTTGAATTTTGGGAAATGTAATTTTATTTTGGGAATTATGTATTACTTTTTCCGCTGTATTTTCTGCACTCTAACATTGTTAACATTTTAAAAATGCCTTAATGGTTATTATTAAATTTCCCGAAATTGAGTACTTATTGATTTACGGAAACTTTATTTTAATTCCTTTCGAATTAAATCTAGAAAATCATTTTTAACATTGATTAAAAAAAAAAAATGCGTCTGCGCTGTGTTTTAAACTCGGGGTGTTACAAAGTGTGTCGCCATGGGGAGCTCCGGTTTTGTTGGTTAAGAAGAAGGGTGGAAGTTCGCGCTTATGTGTGGATTATAGGCAGCTTAACAAGGTAACTATTAAGAATCGTTACCCTTTACCACACATTGATGATTTAATGGACCAATTTAGGGGAGCCGTGGTGTTTTCAAAGATCGATTTGAAGTCAGGATACCATCAGATTTGGGTAAGAGAATGAGATATTCAAAAGACTGCTTTCAGGACCCGTTACGGACATTATGAATATCTCGTTAGGCCATTTGGAGTTACAAATGCACCAGCAATTTTTATGGATTATATGAATAGGATCTTTAGCCCGTTTCTGGATAAATCCATCGTGGTGTTCATCGATGATATATTGGTTTATTCAAGAAGTGAGGAGGAACACGGAGAGCACCTGCACCAAGTTCTTGAAGTTTTACGAGAGAAGCAATTGTACGCCAATCTGTCGAAGTGCGAGTTTTGGCTAGAGAAAGTGAACTTCTTGGGACATGTGATAACAAAGGAAGGAATCACTGTGGATCCAGCAAAGATCGAGACAATTCTTGCCTGGAAACAGCCTCAGACTATCACAGACATACATAGTTTTGTCGGACTGACAGGATACTACAGGAGATTTATTGAAGGATTTGCTAAGATTGTAGCTCCTTTGACACAACTCACCAGAAAGAATCAGTCGTTTGCATGGACAGAGAAGTGTGAGGAAAGTTTTCAGATGCTTAAGGAAAAGTTGACAACCTCACCAATATTGGTTTTGCCACAACCAGAGGAACCATATGAGGTTTACTATGATGCATCTCACCAAGGACTGGGATGTGTTTTGATGCAACACAAGAAAGCTGTAGCCTACGCCTCAAGGCAGTTGAAAACTCACAAACGAAACTATCCTACTCATGATTTAGAGCTTGCTGCAGTAGTGTTTGCGTTAAAGGTCTGGAGGCACTACTTATATGGATGCACGTTCACGGTGTTCAGTGACCATAAAAGCTTGAAGTATTTGTTCGATCAGAAGGAATTGAACATGCGTCAGAGGAGATGGATGGAGACTCTCAAAGATTTTGATTTTTCATTGCAGTACCCCCTGGGAAAGCCAATGTGGTGGTTGATGCATTGAGTAGGAAAAATGTGTCAGTATCTTCAATGATAATGGCCGGACAACAAGAGTTGTGGGAAGCATTTAGAGATCTACATTTGGACGTAGAGTTTGCACCAGGAATTTTAAAGTGTGGAATGATAACAATTTCGAGTGGTCTACTTGAGGAGATTGCGAACTTGCAAGATGACGCATTAATCCAAGAAAAGAGGAATCTGATAGCGCAAGGACAGACAACTGAGTTCAGGGTCGGACTAGATAATATCCTGAGATGTAATGGAAGAGTTTGTGTACCGGGAGTTGCAAATATGAGAAGAGCGATTTTGGAAGAGGCTCATAAGAGTAAGTTGAGTATTCATCCTAGAGCGACCAAGATGTACCAGGACTTGAGACAGAATTACTGGTGGCCAAGAATGAAAAGAGATGTAGCGGAGTATGTATCGGCTTGTTTAACTTGTCAGAAAGAGAAAGTGAAACATCAACGACCTGCTGGAATGTTGCAACCTTTGGATATACCGGAATGGAAGTGGGATAGCATTTCCATGGATTTTATAACTGGATTGCCCAAGATAAGGAAAAAGAATGATTCGATTTGGGTAATAGTGGATCGATTGACAAAATCCGCACGTTTCCTACCGGTAAGGACCACTTATAAAGTAGATAAGCTGACGAAAATCTACATTGCTGAGATTGTAAGGTTACACGGAGTTCCATCGAGTATAGTATCGAACCCTGACCCAAAATTCACATCTCATTTTTGGGGAGCGCTGCATGAAGCATTGGGAACGAAACTAAAATTGAATTCAGCTTACCATCCACAAACAGATGGACAAACCGAGAGAACAAATCAGTCCTTGAAAGATCTATTGAGAGCGTGTGTGTTGGATGATAGAGAAAATTGGGATGAGGTGTTGCCATTGATTGAGTTTACTTACAACAACAGTTTTCACGCAAGTATTGGGATGGCACCCTATGAGGCTTTATATGGACCAAGTGTCAGACGCCTTTATGCTGGTATAAGGACGGAAAGAGTATGATTGTTGGACCTAAGATGGTGGAACAGACCACAGAGAAAATCAAGAGGATACAAGAGAAAATAAAGGTTTCACAGGATCGTCAGAAGAGTTATGCCGACAAGCGTCGCAAACCTTTGGAATTCGAGCAGGGTGATCACTGCACGAATTGGACCAGAGCTATTAAGTCAAGAAAGTTGACTCCAAAATTTATTGGACCATACCAGATTACTGCACGAATTGGACCAGTGGCTTATCGGATTGCTTTACCTCCAATATTGTCCAACATTCATGACATATTTCACGTGTCGCAGTTAAGAAAGTACATTTCGGATCTGTCACATGTAATTGAACCAGACACAATTCAACTGAAGGATAACCTGTCATTTGAAGTATTTCCTGTAAGGATTGAAGACAGGAAGATTAAACAGTTGAGGAACAAGAAGTCCCACTAGTCAAAGTGATTTGGAATCCGACTACGGGAGACGCGACTTGGGAACTAGAGAGTAAGATGAGGGAACAATATCCTCAGTTGTTTATCGACATGTAATTTCGAGGACGAAACTAATTTAAGGGGGGTAGTAATGTAAGACCCTTAAATTTAAGAATTAAATTATGGATTTAATATTAAGTGTATTTTGGGGATATTTGTAAAATATTTAATATATGTATGTTTTGTGTGAATATATATATATATATATATATATATATATATAAACATGTATTTTGGGAAGATGAATTTAAATTATTGGATGAAGGATAAATTAATTTAATTACGAGTAATTAAATTATCGGACAGTTAATTAAGACGTTATCTGCTAATTGCGACGAGACTGGTTAAGTGCTGAGGGTTAGACAAGTGTCGGGTGAGGTGGCACCCACAAATGCCTATAAATAGGAATGAGGAGGCAGAGCAAAGGCAGAAAACCATACCTCCTCCATACTCACCCTCCTCCTTCTCCCATTCTGATTTCTGTTTCACGAAAAGAAAAAAAAGGGGAGTTATTCAAAAGTGATATTAATTGGAAATCCAAGCACCAAACCAGAAAACCCCCAATAAAAAAGTTGTTCCCCTCATCATTCCGGAGCTAGAGAACCCATTTTCGTAGCAGCAAATGCAAGCAGGAGTTTCGCCGACTTTTGTCGCGAAAACGTGAACGAAAACAGAAACGAAATAGAGGTAAGAGGCACCTTCAACTTTCTAGTTTGCATTTTAGGGCTGTAAATGTATGTTTGAGGTGTGATCATATTTGAGTTCTGTTTTGAAAGAAAGAAACGAAACTGTTTTGCATGACATGTTGAAAGATGAAAAAATGCATTCTGTTGAGGTTTTAATAATCTGTGATGTGCTGTTTTGGTGGTTACCTCAATGCTGTTTTGTTTGTGTTGTGAAGCTTAAATATGTCTTGCATGTTATTCTGAAGATGATCAAAATGCATGTTATGAAACTGCTGTGCATGTTGTCATAAACTGCGAAAAATGCATTATGTATATGTATGATGATTCTGTGATGGTTGCTGTTTGGCTGAATGTATTAATGTTGTTCTGTTTGTGTGAGAAAGCTGGAAATGCTTTGCATGTTATTATGGTGGTGTGAGAATAGTGGAACCGCTTTGCATGATGTTTTGAGAAATGATTAAAATGTAAACGTTGAAAAATGTCTGTTTTGTTGTGGTTGACTTTCTATTTTGGGTGGTTCTGGTGTTGCTGATGTTTTCAAAAGTAAAGGGATTTAAAATGATGAAAGTGTTTTTCTGGACAACTTGTTTTTGAGAAAAAATGCCAGAGTTTTGTGGTTCCAAAGAATGGAGAAACTGTTTTGGGGTTGTGTTGGTTTTTCCAAAGGAAAAGTTTGAAAATGTGTTGAAGTCTCAGGAAAATTCCACTAAATTCGAGGGTGTATTCGAATATAGCATGAGTGTATTCGAATACAACCTGCCAAGCCTCTGTTTTACTCAAGTTTTCGAACTTGTATTCGAATACGGGCCTTTGTATTCGAATACAGATGAAGGATTTTTGCTTCTGACTTAGCCTCTGTATTCGGCTACGACTCTGTCGTATTCGAATACAGGACTCCAATTTTTGTCACTGTATTCGCATCTGTATTCGACTACGACAGCCTCGTATTCGAATACAGAATGCTGATTTTCATTATTTTAGCTTCTGTATTTGAATACAAGGGAGCTATATTCGAATACAGATTCGTGTTTTTCTAGAAATTCAAGTTTTAGTGTCTGTATTCGAATACAAGGGAGCTGGATTTGAATACAGATTCGTGTTTTCCAGAAAATCAAGTTTTAAACACTGTCATGTGAACTTTAAAGTGTTGGGAAACATTTGGAAGGTTTGAAATGATTTAAAATGGAGTTTTTGAAATAGCTTTAAAGAGGAGATGATGAGGTTCTGGAAACCTTTAATGATGTTGGAGAAAATGTTGAGTTTACACTGTTTTTGTCTTTTATGTTCGAATACAAGTATGCTGTATTCGAATACAGAGTGTTGAATTTGCAGATTTAGCTTCTGTATTCGAATACAAGGGAGCTGTATTCGAATACAGATTCGTGTTTTTCAGAAAATCAAAGTTTTAAACATTGTTTTATAAACCCTAAGTGTTGGGGAATATTGCGAAGGCTTGTGATGAATTAAAATGGAATTTTTGTGATAGTTTGAAGTTGTGGTGATGAAGCTTTTGAGACTTTACTGATGTAGTGAAAAAAAAATGCTGTTTTGTGCATTGGGACTGACTCTGTATTCGAATACTAGGGGGCTGTATTCGAATACAGAGTGTTAATTCCGCACTGTTTTGGCTTCTGTATTCGAATACAGAGAAGCTGTATTCGAATACAGATTCATGTTTTCGAGAAATCTCAGTTTTAAACACTGTTTTATCTATTTTAAGAGTTGGGGAAAACAGAGGGAAGATTTTTGATGAATAAGAATGGAGTTTTAAGATGATGTGAAGTGGAAATGATGAGATGTTTGAATGTTTGATTTATGATGTGATGAAAATGAAATTGGTTGTGTTGAGATGTTTTGAGAAATGATGGAAAGGCATGAATTTTACTGATGTTACATACTGTTTTCAATGAAGAGAAAACATTTCATGTTCATGCATTGCATAGTCAGGTGGTGACCGCGATGGGCCACAGAGTTGATGCGGTGACCGTGATGGGCCGCGAAGTTAAGTAGTAACCATGGGTTATAGAATAGTTCCGCGTGTATTAGACGGTCTATTCTACTTGGGCTACGAAGTGGTTTTGCGTGTATTAGATGGTCCATTCTATCCGTGCGAGGATTTAACTTCTGTATGTTCTGGCCTGTGAGAGGCTAACATACATGAAATGTGCTGATCTGTTGAGCGACTGCACTGGTACTAGTCTGTTGAGCGACTGTACCTTGGTATATGTAAAACGTGCTGGTCTGTTGAGCGATTGCACGGGTGCTGGTCTGTTGAGCGACTGCACTGGTGCTGATCTGTTGAGCGATTGCACCCTCGTCTTGAGGGCCGTTAAAGTCAAACATATTTAAATTGTGTTGGTCTGTGAGCGACTGCACCTTGGTGATTCCAAGAAGTTGAGTACATGAGCATATATATAATGCATCGGGGTGGTTGACCGGTGGGTCACGATTTGGTTATATGATGATGATTGGAAAGTGATGCGTGTAAGTACGTTATAAAATCTGAATTTCTGATGAATGTTTGTGATTGCCGAGGTGGTAGTTGTACTTACAATATGTTTTCTATATTAATTGGTTGCTGTTTCAAAAAGCATATATGTCATGAAATTTCAAATGAGCATCCTTAATTTTCATCATTGTTATATGTTATGCCATGGATGTATTTGCTATGTGATATAAATGCTATGTGTTAATTGTTAATTTCGGTCGGTGACCCTTTACTATTATTGTGGAAATTGGGCTTTGCCCTCGGATGCCCCCCAAACCCACACCCCCGGTGGGTACCCGGACGACGGAAACGTCGCTAGATTTCCTTGATCGACATTCGCATACTGCTTGGGTATTTGACCCCATCCCAAGCAGGGCGACTTATACGGAGAGGTCGGGAAGGACGTGCAGGACCGACGTAGTAGAGGAATTCGTGGAGCACACTTACACGAGTATTGATTTTCCTGTACCTTCCAAATTAGCTTTAGTGCTACTGTAGCTACTGTAGCTTTAGTGTACTGATCAGTTAGATTTGATGTATAGGATTTTGAGCTGGAAAATGTAATTTTCTTTGATTTTGAAATTATTGTACCACTTTTTCCGCTAACACATTCCACACTCTGATATTTCCTTTTGAGATTATGACACTGTTATCTTTTGAAATGTAATATTGTTTATTATTTAATTATGTTCATCGATGGAGTTGCGACGTATTATTTGACGAAACTATTAAAATCTTAAATTTTATTTCAATTCTTTTGAAGTAATAATTTGGAAAATCATTTTAATTATTTATTATAAAAAAAAAATACACTCGCGCTGTGTTTTATACTCGGGGTGCTACAGAAACTCGAAGAAATAAGAGAATTAGAGTTGCTAAAGATTATAAACCAGAATATATGGCCTATAATTTAGAGAAGGATCCTGCAAATCTCAACGATGCCTTGTCATCTTTTGATGCAGATCTTTGGCAAGAGGCTATAAACGATGAAATGGATTCCATAGAATCTAACAAGTCCTGGCATATAGTAGACTTGCCTCCTGGTTGCAAGCCGATAGGTTGTAAATGGATTTAAAAAAAGAAACTAAAACCCGATGGAACTATTGATAAATACAAGGCACACCTTGTAGCCAAAGGTTTTAGGCAAAGAGAAAATATAGATTTCTTCGACACTTTTTCTCCAGTCACGAGAATAACATTCATTAGGGTACCCATTTAACTAACAGCAATTCATAATTTGGTGATACACCAAATGGATGTTAAAACAACTTTTTTAAATGGTGATCTGGAAGAAGAAATCTATATGGAACAACCTGAAGGTTTTGTAATTCATGGACAAGAAAACAAGGTCTGTAAGTTAGATAAATCTATGTATGGTCTTAAACAAGCTCCTAAGCAATGGCATGAAAAATTTGACAATTTGATTATATCGAATGAGTTTAAAGTGAATGAAAGTTACAAATGTATTTATTACAAATTTGAAAGTGGCATTTGCACTATCATATGTCTCTATGTAGACGACTTACTCATATTTGGTTCAAACATCCATGCTGTAAATACTGTGAAATCATTGTTGAGTAACAACTTTAATATGAAAGACCTCGAAGAAACGAATGTAATCTTAGGAATCAAGATTACTAGGTCAGAAAAGGGAATTTCTTTAGACCAGTCTCATTATATTGAAAAGATCCTATAGAAATATATATACTTTGACTGTAAACCTGCTTGCACACCATATGATCCAAGTATGAAACTTTTTAAGAACACTTGTGAAGGTGTTAGACAAACTGAATATGCGAGCATCAATGGCAGCCTCAGGTATGCCACTGATTGTACTAGACCCGACATTGCCTACGTCGTGGGACTATTGGCACGCTATCGAAAGAGTCATGAGATACCTAAAAAGGACCATGAATCTAGGATTACATTATCAATGATTTCCTGCTGTACTTGAAGGATACAATGATGCTGATTGGAACACCTTATAAGATGACACCTTAATATAGCAGGTGATGCTGTATCTTGGAAATCGAAGAAACAGATGATACTGGCTCAGTCCACTATGGAGTCTGAAATGATAGCACTAGTAACAGCTAGTGAAGAAGCGAGCTGGTTGAGATGCTTGCTAGCTGAGATCCTTTTATCGGAAAAACCTATGCCAGCTGTGTTGATCCACAGCGATAGTACCGCGGCTATTGCAAAAATTGAGAATCGTTATTACAACGGTAAGAGACGACAAATATGTCGTAAGCACTACACAATTAGAGAATTACTTACTAAAGGAGCTGTAATAGTGGATCATGTACGCACTGATGATAATTTAGCAGATCCTTTGACGAAAGGATTGGCTAGAGAGAAAGTCATAAATACATCCAAAAGGATGAAACTATTGCCTATAGATAGATGAGTCACTCATGATGGGAACCCGACCTACAAGACTGGAGATCCGAAGAATTAGGTTCAATGGGTAATAACAAGTCATAGTGATATGAGATGAACATGTTATTATATTTAACAGAAGCATGATTCCTGAAGCGATGGAAGGTTGAGATAATAGAAACTTTTAATGAGATCTATACTCTATGTGGAGGGAGTACCTAGCTATAGGAGTACTCTTGATAGACTCATCTATTTGAATGTGGAAATGAGGCTGTTTCCTATGGAATTTTGAGGCAAAAATTCCTAAAGCGTTCACTAGACCGGGAAAGACGTGCAGGGCCATAAATGCACGAGCTTTTTAGAATACACCTAATGAAAAGGTTGTGTGTGTTTGATGTCCGAGATAGAGTTCAAGACTACGAGTCACTCTTGTTAAATCAGAATCTTACTCGCTATACAAACGTTCAAGTCATAGACACCTTTGTTTATGCACAATCTTATGAAAGCGTTTGACGCTATTTCATAACCATTTTTTTAATTCAAGTGGGGGATTGTTGGAACATAATGTGTGAATTTAAAAATTGTTGAAGTCCCACATTGGAAAACTCTCATTTTGAATAGTTTTAATCACTATATAAATATTCTCAAAATTTTGTTGAAGTCCCACATTAGTTAGAAAACATATGTGGGTTTCCTTCCATCATTATATAAAGAGTATCAATTTATTGTGAAAAGCACACCAAAGTTGGAGGCATTTCCCAACTTTTTCTTTTCTCCCTCCTATATTCTGCTCGATTGTTACCGAGCCACTTCTCCCCTTTCTTTCTGTCCCTTCGATATTTTAGAACGGTATTGTACCGTAGTCCCTTCGATATTTTAAAGCGGTTGTTATACCGTAGTCCCTTCGATATCTTAGAGCGGTTGTTATGCCGTAGTTCCGTCAAGTTTTGAGTGGTCCTAATACCACTATCCTTTTAGATCGGTTTTATACTGTAGTTCCGTCGATTTATGAGTGGTCATAGTACCATATTGTTAGGCTTTAACCGCCTTATTGAGAGTGACTTTAACCGTCATATTGAGAGTGGCTTTAACAGCCACATTGAGGGTGTAATTCTAGAACGGTTTTCTATGGTGCAATGGAACTCCGATACAGTGAATCTGGGCTGTTTTATCCTGGGGACGTCGTGGTTGATAGTCTGCCTTGCACAATTTGGGCAGTGCCACGAAATGTCTTAAAGAGAGCGACCTAGTCCGTGACTGAACCCAGTAATATCTTCGGTGGCACAAATTGTGATTTTTAAAACAATTTTTTCAAACTCAAAATACAACATTCATTTCCAACTTGCGGTTGACCTTCTCCAGTTTTTCCATATTCGTCTACATGGTATCATTTTCCTTCTTAAACCCTACCACCTCAGTCTAGGACCTATCTGCTACGGAATTCCAACTTGTCACTCTCTCCTCGGATTTCTTCAAAGAATCTGTTCACGTCAACCTTGACGTCGTTGCTCCAATAGTAGTGAATTCAAGAAGGAAGTGACACAAATACTCATGATCAGACAAGTCCACCTTCAAACCTCCATGGACCACACGCCATTTTCTTGTAAAGGCATTGTCAAGAACAATCCTTGGAATTTGTTGTGAAGACTTGGTGAAATGTGCTAGAAAAGAAGAGCTGCAAGTTTGAATAGTTGTTGCGGCATTGGAGGACACACTCCTCTTTGGAACAGGAGCAACGACGTAAGACCTTTATTGTGTAACTTTGGCAAAATGCCCCTTTTTCACGTCGGGAAGAAGCGATGTTTTAGGTTTTTCCTTAGAATAGCCCCTAGTGTTATTAAGAACTCTCCCAAAAGCCTCGACCTTGGTATGGAATCTAGATAACTTCTTCCTATCCATTCTTAGAGCCATTTTAATTTCAATGCAAGACACAAATGGTTTCGATCAATACAAAACTCATATCGAGGCACAAAGAAACGATGATTGGAAGTCAATTACTGAAGTATTTCTCCAATGAAGGAGAATCAGATTCAAGTTTTAAAGATGTCACTAGAATCTATAAAGCGTACTAAGTCTAAAAATTTGATGACACAACAAGTTAAATGAGGTTACAAATCTTCATCAATGATTCTAATCCCTACATGGTTCAGATTCCAATATAAAAGAAACTTGGAGTTATTCTATGTTGTACATGATGTAGGTTCACCAGGAACATAAGACACTTTGAAAAAGTAATTCTTAAAAGATTTATGAGAAGAGTCAAACAATGAAAAGAAACCTCAAAATGGGTGCCCACTTAGGAAACAAATACTGACCTTACTGTCGACCTTCAACGTATAGAAACAAAAGAAAATTGCGGTGGTACAAAGTACTTTCAAGTGGGCACCCATTTTTATTTTGTTGAAAAATGTTTGATAAGAGTAGATGTATTCCAATTTATCATGATTAACCTTTTTGAAATAGAATCGGTCAAACTCTCTACAAGGGAGGATGTGGAGGTCGGAAAAATGGACATCATTCTTCCAAATGAGGACACAAGAGACAAAAGACCTAAGAGGACCCTTATCCAACAATGCAAAATGAGCCTTTTAACACTTTTCTCTACCTAGTGGTACCTTGACAAATCCTTATCCCATAGTTTCTTATTTAGGTTATAAAATGTGACAAATTGTCCAAGACAAACATCATATTGATTTACAAGAGCAAAAGACGACACCCGTAGATAATCTACATAGCCGTAGATAATCTACATAGCGTTAAGGTAATCCTCTGTTGCATTAGGACTTCACCATGATTTATAAATTTTAGCAATGCTTGAATTATACATTTTCGTAAAAGGGAAATGAAGGAAAGAAAAATTAGGTTGAAATGTACTAGGATGTAGAAATTGAAAGTAATGCAAACTTGATGAATACTTGAAAGCAATGCGCAAACTAGGACAAAGTTATTGATGGACAAATTTAATTTCATTAAAAGTCAATAAGACAAATGACACAAATGGAAAATAAAATTTATAGACTTCGTAAATTTTGATGAAATATCATCCTTCAAAAAGATAGTTCAAGTCAGAAGCGAAAGAGATATGGACCAAATCACACGTCGAAGGCACAAATTTGACATAGCTTAGGTGTTGTAGAACAAGACATTTCATTAAATCGATGACGTGGATAATGACAAGACGACTATTCGTTAGGCCAATTTATCTATAAAAATAACAGCGTAGGGCTTCATTCTATAAGTTGCTTATTTGTTTTTATAAATCACATCTAACAAACGATTTTTGATTTTTTGTTAAAATTCTTAAGTACACCATTAATTTCCTTGCAATTTACTCTTCTGCAATTTACTCTGCTTTTTTTCTTCTTCTTATAATTTACAAGATTTGCACTTTGTATTTCTGCATATATCGATCAATCCATTACATTCATGTTTTGATTCGTTTCCATTGAAAATCTTCAAACCTTGCACTGATTTTCTGCATTAAACCAATATTTGTATCACTAAAAATGTGTATTATACTACTAGTGGTCTTGGATTTCTATTAAGATTCACACCACCTTGCATCCACAAGTCCTTCCATTGCAGGACATACAAAACCTTTTTGTTCCATTTCATGTAAAAACCTTTACCTGCATTAAAAATACTTTTTTGTTGCATTTTACTTTGAAAACCTATTTTTATGCATACATTTCTCTGCATTAAAACCTATTTTGTAAAACAAACATATCATTTTCAGTTAACTTTCCATCCCATTGCATCTCGACATAAGCATTGACAGAAATAATCCATCACAAAGTTGTGTATGAGAATTATCCCTCAAATTGCTCCATTCCTAATCGGTTATAAGTGAATGGATAAATAATAAAACTTGTTAAGACCTCATATTTAAAAATTTTATTTGTTGATGTTTTGGTAGATTCCCTATTGAACCATAAATCAATGTTAATAAATTGGCACGCATGGTAGACTTGTATGAATTTATCTTGATTAATAATTGATTAAGGGATGAAATTTTTATGCGTTTAAGATACATAAAGTTGGTAATCTAGAGTATACTCCCTGTTAACAGAAATATGTCAATTCTTGCAAGCACAAGCTCTAGTCTTGTAACTAACACATATAAGCATCATCAAATCTTGTGATTTCAACGACATTTATGGTAGTTAAGGACACTGCCATGAGAGCGGTTTCAATTGCTACAACAAAATAAGTAACTGCCTCTAAGCTTTTGATGGCTTCGAATGATATTCCTCAAGGTTTTTTGTTTGAAGAGGGGTTTGGAAATAGCTCACAAGACTTACAATTGAATTCGAGTTTCATACCATTTGTCAACTTAACATCCAATATTAGGCCACGAGTGGCTATGCCTTTATTTGGAATGCCTCCAAATTACATTAGTCCTATAACAAAATTTACCTTATGGACAAGGGGTCATTTAATAGCCAAAAACCATGCACGGTTGTGATTAATGCCACTGCCATGACCTTGTCGAGGCAGAATAATGACAAGGTTAATCCCATGTTTTCAAACATGATGAGACAATCACATCAAAATGATGTAGGTTTATCATACGATACATTGGCTAGTGTTCGTCAACAAGTTGATGACTTTAACCATAGAAATGGTACATATATTCCCTCAACAAATGGGTGCAGTTATAACACCATTAATAAAAACTACTAACAAGGCATGTTACCCTAGAGGAATCATACATTAGGTGTTATTATCCTACAAGAATTTAATACCCAAGTATAACAATGTGTAGATGTTAAATAAAAATAATGCATAAATAAATAATCCTACTCTCAACAAGCTAAGACAAAACTTTGCTAATAATCAAGTGCTAACGTCGACTAAGCCGTTGACCAAGCCCCAAATAAATCTTGGATAGATGTGGGATATGCCAATCAAAGGTATTTTATTTCACTATTCCCAAAATGGTTATAGAAAACAATGGTATCTAGGGGAGTCAATATTCCCAAACTCACCATGTTTGTTGGTAAGAGCGGTCAATCTACTACTGAGCATGTTACTAGATTCTTACAAAATAGATCGAAATTCGTATTTTCCGACTAGACGATGGCTTGTGTCGGAAATCATATTTGGGACCAAAAATATGGTGATATATTTAAGAGAAGAATTCTACAGGGGTCTCCTAATTTATCATGGACTTTCCAGGCGATTTTCGTACGACTTCCAGGGCGATCTCACAAAATCAACCGAAATTTGTATTTTCCGCCCAGACGATTGGAAGTGTCCGAAATCTGATCCGGGAACAGAAACACAATGATAAATTTTAGAGAAGAATGCTATAAGGGTCTCCTAATCCATGATTTTATCTGGACTTTCCGGGCGATTCTCGTAAAATCTCTGAGGCGATATGACAAAATGGAGCGAAATCCGTATTTTCCGACCAGACGATGACTACTGTTAGAAATCTGACCCGGAACCGGAAACACAATGATAAATTTAGGAGAAGAATGATACAAGGGTCTCCTGATCTTCGATTTCATCTAGACATTCCGGGAAATTTTCGTACGATTTCCGGGGCGATCTTACAAAATTGAGCAAAATCAGTAATTTCTGACCAACCAATGGGAAGTGTTCGAAATCTGATCCTGGACCAGAAACACAATGATAAATTTAAGAGAAGTATGTGACAAAGGTCTCCTGATACTCGATTTCATTTGCACTTTCCAAGCGATTTTCTTACAATTTCAGAGGTGATTCGACTAAATTCTGTATTATCCGACTAGACAATGGATATTGTCCGAAATTTGATCCAGGACCAGAAACCTAGTGATAAATTTAAGAGAAGAATGCTAAAAGGGTTTCCTAATCTTCAATTTCATATGGACTTTTTGTGCAATTTTTGTTTGATTTCCAGGGCGATCTTACAAAATCGATCAAAATCCGTATTTTCGGACTAAACGATGGATAATGTCCGAAATCTTATTCGAGACCAGAAACACAATGATAAATTTAAGAGAAGATTGCTACACGGGTCTGTTCAGCCTTAATTTCATCTGTTCTTTTTAGGATATTTTCGTACGGTTTCCGGGGCGGGCTTACAAAATCGACTAAAATGCATATTTTTCGACTAGACGATTGCTACTGTCCAAAATCTGACGCAGAACTTGAAACACAGTGATAAATTTAAGAATAGAATGCTACAAGGGTCTCCTAATCCTTGATTTCATCTGGACGATTTCAAACGATTTTTGTACGGTTTTTGGGGTGATATTACAAAATCGACTAAAATTCGTCTTTTTCAACTAGGTGATGGCTAGTGTCTGAAATCTGACCTAGAACCCAAAACACAATGATAAATTTAAGAGAAGAATGCTATAATGGTCTTCTGATCCTCAATTTTATAGGAATTTCCAAGCGATTTTCTTACAATTTGCAGGGCGATTTGACAAAACGGATCAAAATTCGTATTTTCCGACCATACGATGGCAAGTGTATGAAATCTGATCTGGCACCAGAAAAACAGTGATAAATTTAAGAGAAGAATGCTACAAGGGTCTTCTGATAATCGATTTCATTTGTTCTTTTTGGGAGATTTTTGTACAATTTCTGGGACGATCTTAGAAAATCGATTGAAATCTATATTTTCCGACTAGACGATGGCTAGTGTCCGAAATCTGATATGGAACACGAAACATAGTGATAAATTAGAGCTCGGTCTCAAGGCTGAGCACTTTACCGTGTTTGAGTAAATATCCAAGGATCAATATGTCTGAAGAAGCTGTTGGAGGAAACATCAACATACCTCCTCTATTTGATGGATAACAATTTGAGTACTGGAAGGATAGACTGAGAACAATGGGACTTTGGGGAAGATGGCTATACTGTTCCAAAGGATGAAAACAATGATGAAATTCCAAGAAAAGACATGGATACAGATCAGAAGAGGATGTACAAAATGCATCACAAATCCAGAACCTTTATGATCAATGCAATCACCTTCAAAGAATTCGACAAGTGCACCATCAAAGAAACAACAAACAGCATTTATGATAGTCTGATTCTGACCTATGAAGGAAGTAAGCAAGTTCAAGAAGGTAAAGCAAACATTCTGGTCAAGAAATATGAACTGTTCAAAAGAGAGGAAGATGAAGACATTGAAACTATGTTTTCCAGATTCCAGACTCTAGTATCAGGATTAAGGGTAATAGAAAAGAGTTACACTACTGCTGATCATGTAAGGAAAATACATAGATGTCTGACAATCAAGTGGAGACCAAAGATCACTGCTATTCAGGAAGCTAAAGATATGAATACTCTAAAGCTGGAAGAATTAATCAGCTCCCCCAGATCACATAAAATTGAGTTGGAAGAAGATGAACCTAAAAAGAAGAACAAAACTCTAGCCCTGAAATCCAAGCAGAAGAAGGCTCTTAAAGCAACATCAACATCAGAAGATAGTGATTCAGACGATCAAAGTCTAAACTCAGAGGAAGAAGAGATTGCTTTCTTATCTAGAAAGTTCAGAAAGATGTGGCACAATAGAAGGAAGAAATTTTCCTAGAGATATTCCAAGCAGTCCAACAAAGGAAGTGATGATACACATGACAAGAAAGGTATCATCTGCTACGAATGCAATTAATCTGGACATATCAAGTCAGAATGTCCAAATATGGAGAAAGGGAAACACCAGAGGAAAGATTCCATAACCAAGAAGAAAAGTATGATGGCTACATGGGATGATTCTGATGAATCCTCTGAAGATGAACAAGCAGATTTGGCTATCATGGCTCACACCAACTCTGTCTCTGGATCCAACACAGAATCTGATTCTGGAAGAGAATTAGAAGATGATGAAACTGAGGTATATTCTGAATTCACTCGATCTGATTTCATTACTGCTCTGAATGACTTTTTAAACAACAATTACAAATTGTCTTTAAAACTGAAAATTCTTAAGAAAGAAAATACAAATCTTACAGAAGAAGTTAATGTTTTAAAGAATCAAATTGCAGAATTTAAAACAGAAAGTGCCATTCTTGAAACTGATATTGCAAAATTGAAAATAGAGAATGTATGTTTGAAAAACAGGTTTGCTGAACTGAAAGTTGAAAGTCTAACTCTGAAAAATAACCATAATTCAACATCAATTGAAAACACCACATGTAATTCTGATATGCATGAACAAGTTTTTCAAGAATTTCTTGCTAATGGTATGGAAAGAAGCAAATATGCTTCTATGATTTATGGAGTCAGTAGGAATGGAAATAGAGTTATAGGATTTGAAGAAACTATAACTGAACCTAAGCCAGTGCTTAAACCTGTTCCCTCTGATATTGTGTGTGCTGTTTGTTACAAGAAAGGTCATTCCAAAGTGTCTTGTCCTATGCTAAATACAAGGAAAAACAAGAAACTTTTCAAGACTAACAAACTTGGACCCAACCAGATTTGGGTACCTAAAAGCAAAATTATTTTTGTTGCAGATGTCCTTAGCAAACAAGTTAAAACACCAACCATGGTACCTGGACAGTGGATGCTCACGAAATATGATAGGAAAAAGGTTTATGTTCCAAGAATTGACATTGAGCAAAGGAGGCACAATAACTTTTGGAGGAAAGCAAAAAGGCCAGATCATTGGTCAAGGAACAGTTGGTAATGGTACCTCTCCTTCTATTAAAGATGTCTTGTTTGTTAAAGGTCTTAAACATAACTTGTTGAGTATAAGTCAGTTAAGTGATAACAATTATGATATTATATTCAATCAAAAAACATGCAAGGCAATCAGTCAGAAGGATGGATCTGTGATTTTCACAGGTCAGAGGCAAAATAATATTTATAAAATAAATCTGTTTAGTCTAGGAAAGCAAGAGGTTAAATGTCTTATCTCAGTAAATAAAGAGAATTTAATGTGGCACAAAAGATTAGGTCATGCTAATCTTAGATCAATTTCAGAATTGAACAAACATAAGTTAGTAAGAGATCTACCTAATCTTGTATGAAGGCTGTCAAAAGGAAAAACCAACCAAAAATTACTTTACTCCTAAGAAATCAGTAACTACCTCAAAGCCTCTTGAACTTCTACATATGGATCTGTTTGGACTAGTGAAAGTAGCATCTCTAAATGGAAAGAAATATGGCTTTGTTATAGTAGATGATTACTCTAGGTGGACATGGATAAAATTTCTAAGAAGTAAATATGAATCCCACACTGTATTTATAACATTCTATAAACAAGTCATGAATGAAAAAGGTTTTAAGATAGTGTCAATTACAAGTGATCATGGAGGAGAATTTGAGAACAAATTCTTTGAAAGTTTCTGTGATGAGAATGTAATTTCTCACAACTTTTCTTCTCTTAGAACACCTCAACAGAATGGAGTTGTAGAAAGAAAGAATAGATCACTCCAAGACATGGCCAGAACTATGTTAAATGATTTAAATGTTGCAAAACACTTTTGGGCTGAAGCAATCAACACTGCATGTTACATTCAGAATAGAGTCTATATTAGGTCTATGTTGAATAAAACACCATATGAATTGTGGAAAGGTAAAAAGCCTAGCATTTCTTACTTTACACAATTTGGATGTATCTGTTATGTGTTGAATACTAAAGATATCCTTGGTAAGTTTGATTCTCGATCTCAAAAGTGTATCTTCATTGGATACTCTGAAAGATCTAAAGCTTATAGTGTGTTTAATATTGAAACTCATATTGTAGAGGAATCTATACATGTTAAATTTAGTGACAAACAACTTGACACTGCAAAGTCAAAGCAAGATGTTGATATTGCAGATTTACCAGAATCTGAGGAAGCAGAAGCAGACAAACTTGTAGAAGCAAATAAACCAGCAAAACATGGAGAAGTGATGAATCTGATTAAATTAGAACCAGTCATGAGAAGTTAGAAGAGAAATCTAGATGGAAATACCAGTCATCTCATCCTAAAAATCTGATCATTGGAAGTGGAAGTGATTCCTTATGAACCAGATCATCACTAAAAGACATCAGTCTGTTTGGCTTACTCTCAACGATTAAGCCTACCTCTATTAGTGAAGCATTGGCAGATGATGGATGGATTATTGCAATGCAAGAAGATTTAAATGAATTTAAGAGGAATGATGTTTGGGATCTAGTTCCAACACCAGAGAAGAACATTGTTGGAACCAAGTGGGTCTTCCGAAATAAGCTAAATGAAAAAGGTGAAGTGGTAAAAAAAAAGGTAAGACTTGTAGGTTACAGTCAACAAGAGGGCATTGATTACACTAAGACATTTGCTCCAGTGGCCAGGTTAGAAGCTATTCGTATCTTATTTTCTTTTGCTGCAAATAATAACATCAAACTATTTCAAATGGATGTTAAAGTGCCTTTCTCAATGGTTATTTGTGTGAAGAAGTATATGTTAACCAACCTCCTAGTTTTGAAAGTTCTGAATTTCCAAACCATGTTTTTAAACTTAGAAAATCCTTGTTAACACAAGCACCTAGAGGATGGTATGATGGACTCAACAACTTCTTGCTTAAAAAAAACTTTGAAAGAGGACAAATAGACAATACTTTGTTTAGAAGATCAATAGAAAATGATAATCTGATAATTCAAATTTATGTTGATGACATTATTGTTGGATCTACTAATGGCATTATTTGTCTTGAATTTTCTGAATTAATGCAGCATGAATTTCAAATGAGTATGATGGGAGAACTTAAGTTCTTCCTAGGGATACAAATTCAGCAAATTCCAGAAGGTATTTACATTCACCAAACTTAATATACAAAGGAACTTCTCAAGAAGTTTAAAATGAGTGATTGCAAACCTATGGCTACACCAATGCATCCTACTTGTTCACTTGATAAAGATGAATCAGGCCAAAAATTTGACCAGAAAATCTACAAAGGAATGATCAGATCATTACTCTACCTTACTGCTTCTAGACCTGATATCATGTTTAGTGTATGTGTATGTGCCCGATTTCAATATGACCCTAGAGAATCTCATCTAACTGCTGTTAAGAGAATTCTTAGATATCTAAAAGACACTACAAACCTTACCTTGGTCTACAAGAAATCTTCTAAGTACCAACTTAGTGGATATTGTGATTCTGACTATGCTGAAGATAATCTTGAAAGGAAAAGCACCAGCGGCTATTGCACCTTTTTAGGTGACCACTTGATCTCTTGGTCCAGTAACAGACAACACACCATTGCCATGTCAACAGTAGAGGCTGAGTACATTTCAGCAGCTGGCTGCAGCTCTCAACTAACTGCTGTTAAGAGAATTCTTAGATATCTAAAAGACACTACAAACCTTACCTTGGTCTACAAGAAATCTTCTAAGTACCAACTTAGTGGATATTGTGATTCTGACTATGCTGAAGATAATCTTGAAAGGAAAAGCACCAGCGGCTATTGCACCTTTTTAGGTGACAACTTGATCTCTTGGTCCAGTAACAGACAACACACCATTGCCATGTCAACAGTAGAGGCTGAGTACATTTCAGCAGCTGGCTGCAGCTCTCAACTACTCTGGATGACGCATCAACTTGAAGACTACAAAATATTAGAATCCAACATACCCATCTACTGTGATAACACCTCTGCAATTTGTCTAACCAAAAACCCGATCTTACACTCAAGAGCTAACCACATAGAGATCAAACACCATTTTATCAGAGATTATGTTCAAAAAGGAGTACTCAACATTCAGTTTGTAGACACTGAACGTTAATGGGCTGACATATTCACCAAACCACTACCTGAAGATAAGTTTGACTTCATCAAGAAAAACCTCAACCTTACTTTGTTAAATGATTAATATTGTAATGTCTTGAAGTAGTTTAGTTTACATTAGGTGTTTCTTTTAAAAAAAGAATTCATTCTAATTCAGCAACATTTCGTTTTGTCAGATGACAAAGGGGGAGAAGATGTAGTATTTGATAAAATATCCGGGGAAAAGATGATGTATTTGAAAGAGGGAGAAGATGATGTATTTGAAGATGATATATTTGATATGGTATCTGGGCATTAGACTTAGGGGGAGAAAATATAAAATGAAGCTTAGTTTTAGGGGGAGTCAAAGTCAAAAGAAAGAAAAAGTATTATAAAAAATACATGGTTTTGTCATCATCAAAAAGGGGGATATTGTTTGAACCAATTTGGTTCTTTCACTTAAAGTTTTGATGTTAACAAAAGTATTTTATGAAAATAACATATTTGACTCAGAAGAAGAATGAAAAATGCCACCAGAAGATGACGTCACTAGAAGATGAAGATGTCGTCACCAGAAGATACAAGTCAGAAGCAGGATGAAGTCACCAGAGGATGGTCACCAGAGGAAGTCACCAGAGGATATCATCAGAGGATATTGTAATACCTCGAGTTTAAAACACAGCGCGAGTGTGTTTTTTTTAACCAAAATAAATAAAAGAATTTTTTTTTCAATTTACTTCAGAATGATTAATTCAAAAGAATTAAAATCAATTCAAATTAAAAGTTGTTTGACGTCGTAATCCAAAATAGAGAGGTAATTAAATAATTACATTACGATTAATCAAGTAAATTATTTTAGGGAATTTAATTCTTCAAAACATAACAAAATAAAGATACATCCAACAGCTGTATCCTGGACCGACCAAAATATTATCAAAGTGCAGAAAATATTAGCGGAAAGGTTATACAATAATTCCCAAAATAACCAATTACATTTCCCAAACTCAAGACCCTATACAAAAGTCTAGTCTGATCATGCACTAAGCTACAGTAGCAAGTAATTTCCACCGCCTCCTCCACAAGTCTCGTCTTCACCCCAGTGGTCCGTCCCTCTACGTTGTCCACGAATACTCCGTACGTGAAGATCAGGGGAAACTAACGACGTCTTCGTCGTTAGTGTAACCGTCGGTGGGACGGGTTTGGGTATCATCTGAGGGCAAAGCTCAATTTTCCACAATAATAGTAAAGGGTCACCGACCAAAATTAAAAAATAACACATAGCATTTATATCAACAGTAACAAATATATCCATGGCATATCATATAATAATGATGATAAATAAGGATGCTCATTTTGAAATTTCATGACATGTATGCCTTTTGTAACAGCAACCAAATTAATATGGAAAACATGTTGGAAGTACAACCATCAACTCAACAATCACAATCATTCATAAAAAAAAATTCAGATTCCATAATATACTTACACTCATCAATTTCCAATCATCAACACATATCCAAATCATGACCCACCGGTCAACCACCCCGATGAAATATGTATATGCTCATGTACTCAACTTCTTGGAATTACCAAGGTGCAGTCGCTCATAGACCAGCACAATTTACATGTGTTTGACTTTAATGGTCAACATGAGCATGGTGCAATCGCTCACAGATCAGCACCAGTGCAGTTGCTCAACTGACCAGCACGTTTTACATATACCAAGGTACAGTCGCTCACAGACCAGTACCAGTGCAGTCGCTCAACAGACCAGCACTCGTGCAGTCGCTCAACAGACCAACACGTTTTACGTATTTGAATGGACCACCACGAACATGTGGCCATTTCGTAGCCCGGATAGAATGGACCACCACGAACACGCGGCCACTCTACAACCCATCACAGTTACTACATTCACGTGTATTAGCCTCTCACAGGCCAAATACACAAAAGTTAAATCCTCGCACGGATAGAATGGACCACCACGAACACGCGGCCATTCCGTAGCCCATCACGGTGGTTACTACTTAACTTCGCGGACCATCACGGTTACCGCATTAACTCTGTGGCCCATCGCGGTCACCACCTGACTATGCAATGCATGGACATGCAATGATTTTTCTTCACTGAAAACAGTATGCAAACATAAGCAAAATTCAGCCTTTCCATCATTTCCCCAAAATCACCTCAACCCAAATAATTTCATTGTCATCACATCAACAAAAATATTCAAGCACCATATCATTACCACTTCACACTATCTCAAAACCCCATTTTAATTAATCACAAGTCTTCCCAATGTTTTCCCCAACTCTTAAAGTTTATAAACCACTGTTTGAAACTGAAATTTTTGAAAAAAAACAAGCTGTATTCGAATACAGCTCCCTTGTATTCGAATACAGAGGCAAAAACAGTGAAAAATCAGCATTCTGTATTCGAATACGAGGCTGTCGTAGTCGAATACAGATGCGAATACAGTGGCAAAAATTGCAGTCTTGTATTCGAATACGACAGGGTCGTAGACGAATACAGAAGCTAAGTCAGAAGCAAAAATCCCTTATCTGTATTCGAATACAGAGGCTTGTATTCGAATACAAGTTGAAAAATTTGAATAAAACTGAAGTTTTGCAGGCTGTATTCGAATACACTCATGCCGTATTCGAATACACCTTCGAATTCAGTGAAATTTCGCAGAAAACTTCAACACGTTTTCAAATTCTTTTCTTTGAAAAACCAACACAACACCAAAATAAAATCACCATTCTTTTGAAACCCCAAAACTCAACATTTTTCATCAACAACATATTTTCCAGAAAACACTTCCACCATTTTAAATCTTTTTCTTTTTAAACCATCATCATCACCAGACTATTTCACCATAACAAAAACAGAATCACCAACACCAGAACAACATTACATTTTGCTTAAATCACCCAAAACAGAATGTCAAACTCAAAAACAGAACATGCATTTCCAAACATTTGCATTTTGAGCATTCCCAAACCAACATGCAAAGTATTTTCCAGTATTCTTTCACAACCAAAACAACATGCAAAGCATTTTCTAGCTTTCCCACACAAACATCACAACATTGATGTATACAGTCAAAACAGCAAACATCACAGATCATCAAACCTCGACAAAATGCATTTTTCGCATTTTATAACAACATGCACAAGCGTTTTATCAATATATGCATTTTGATCATCCCCAAAACAACATGCAAAATATTTTCTAGCTTTTCCACATAAACAGAACAACGTTGGTATATCAACCAACACAACAACATCACAGATCATTTAAAACATCAATAGAATGCACTTTTCATCCTTCAAAACGACATGCAAAAAAGTTTTTCTTCAAAAACAATAATGAAACATTATTAATGCCATAACAGTATGCATTTACAGCCCTAATGCAATCTAGAAAGTGGAAGGTGCCCCTTACCCCTGTAACGTTTCTGCTCCCGTTCACGTTTTCTGTAAGACCCTTAAAAATTGATATTAATTTATGGAATTAATATTAAGGGTATTTTGGGGATATTTGTAAAATATTTAATATATGTATGTTTTGAGTGAATATATATATATATATATAAATATTTATTTTGGAAGATGAATTAAAATTATTGGATGAAGATTAAATTAATTTAATTTCGAGTAATTAAATTAATCGGACCATTAATTAAGGATTAGTGGCTAATTGCAAAAGGATTAAGTGCTGAGAAATCCAGCTGGAAAATCCAGCATTATTGTATCATTGTTTCAAAGGAGGTGGCACTCAAGTGAGCCTATAAATACACGTGAGGGGCTGGGCAGAAATCAGAACTCCATACCTCCCATTTTGCATGTAATAGTGTTGCATGTAATAGTAACCTCTTCTCCCATTTCTGCGTCCTGTTTTCTGAAAAGCAGTTTCACGATTTCAAAATACCAAAGAGAGAGTTCCTCAAAAGTTCCATGTAACTGGAAATACAGACACCAAATCAGAAAACCCTCAGTATTAAAGTTGTTCCCCACACCATTACAGAGCTAGGGAACCCAGTTTTGTAGCAGCAAAATCAGGCAGTAGTTCCACCGGATTTGGGGCAGAAACAAGAACGAAAAACAGAGACTTGAGTGGAAGCAGAACACGCAACAAGATTAAGGGCACCTTCCAACTTTCTAGTTGCATTAGGGCTGTAAATGCATGTTATTTCAGTTATGTTTTGAAAGTAAAACATGTTTTCGAAATGACATCTTGAAAAATGAAGAAAATGCATTTTTGTTGATATGTGATGATTCTGTGATGGCTGTTGTTGGTTGAATGCATTAATGTTGTTTTACTTGTGTGAGAAAACTGAAGATGTCTTGCATGTTATTTTAAAGATGGTTAAAATACATGTTCATAAAACTGTTTTGGAAAATAGTTTTAAAAATGCAAAAATGCATTCTGTTGGTGTTTTGCTGCTGTGTGATGATTTCTGTTTTGGTTGAAAACATTGGTCATGTTCTGATGATTATAAAAGCTGAAATGCTATGCATGTTATTCTGATGTTTGAGGAAGCTGAAATGCTTTACATGTTGTTCTGATTGTTTGAAAAGCTGAAATGCTATACACGTTATTCTGATATTTTGAGAAAGCTGTGATGCTTGCATGTTTGTTCTGATGGTTTCAAAATCTCAATGATTCTGGTGAGTGAACATTCTGTTTTTTGGTTCTGGATGATTGGGGTTGGATCCTGATTCCATTTCTGTTTTGTGTGAATCTGGTGGTGTTGATGATTTAAAAGGAAAAGGGATTTTAAATGAGGGAACTGTCTTCTGGAAAAAGTGTTGAATCTGTTCTATTGTTTTGTTGTTGTTTTAAAAGAAAACAGTTTGAAAAGGGTTGAATCTTAGGAAATTTTCACTGGTTTTCGAAGGTGTATTCGAATACAACATGTGTGTATTCGACTACAACCTGTAAAATTTCTGTTTTACTTAAGTTTTCAAACTTGTATTCGATTACAAGCCCTGTAGTCGAATACAGAAGAAGAATTTCTATTTCTGTTTCTAGTTCTGATGATCCTTGTGTGGATCATTTCGTTTCTATTTCTAGTTCTGATGATCCTTGTGTGGATCATTCTGTTTCTGTTTCTGGTTCTGATGATCCTTGTGTGGATCATTCTGTTTCTGTTTCTGGTTCTGATGATCCTTGTGTGGATCATTTTGTTTCTGTTTCTGGTTCTGATGATCCTTGTGTGGATCATTTCGTTTCTGTTTCTGGTTCTAATAATCCTTGTGTGGATCATTCTGTTTCTGGTTCTGATGATCCTTGTGTGGATCATTTCGTTTCTGTTTCTGGTTCTGATGATCCTTGTGTGGATCATTCTGTTTCTGTTTCTGGTTCTGATGATCCTTGTGTGGATCATTCGATTTCTGTTTCTTGTTCTGATGATCCATGTGTGGATCATTTCGTTTCTGTTTCTGGTTCTGATGATCCTTGTGTGGATCATTCTGTTTCTGTTTCTGGTTCTGATGATCCTTGTGTGGATCATTCTGTGTCTATTTCTGCTTCTGATGGTTCTGATGTGAACCATTCTATTTCTGCTTCTGATGATTATGATAATCATCATGTTTTCTGTTTCTGATGATTCTGATCATCTTCCTGTTTCCTGCCTCTGATGATTCTGATCATCATCCAGTTTTCTACTTCTGATGATTCTGATAATCATCATGTTTTCTATTTCTGATGATTCTGATCATCATCCTGTTTCCTGCTCCTGATGATTCTGATAATCATTCTATTGTTTCTGCTTCTGGTGATTCTGGCATGAACCATTCTGTGCTTCTTCTGATCAATTCTGGATGAAGTCTGGGTTATTCAAAATTCGATTGTCATGCCATGTTCTGGTCAAATTATCTTCAGGATTACTTCTTGCTTTTGACAAGTTATGGCCTGGAACAACTCTCCACATGGCAGGCTTCACAATAGTATGGTCCAAAGAATCTTATGATATTTATTCCCTCTGATATAGTCCATCAAAGATATCTTCTGGTCACTTCTGGACAAGTATGGACTGTGTTGAAATTACACTGCCAGGCTATGTTCTGAACAATATAATTTCTTGATTGCTTCTGATATTTGAAACATTCTTGTTTGGAGCAATTCATATTATGACAGGCTTCCCTCTGATGTTTTCCAGATGTTGTTCTGATGTTGTTTCTGTTTGATATAAGCCTCCAAAGTTATCTTCTGGTCGGTTTTGGACATTCTGGTTTACCTTCTGATAATTCCAGAAATGCATCTTCTGTAAATTCAGAATGTATCCTCTGATACATTCATCTTCTGATGGTTTTTACCATAGTAATTCAAGTTCAAAATAAGATTCCATCAAGTGTATTTGTACACATCAATACCTAGATTATTTAGAACCAACTTGGTTCCAACATCACTCTGTGTTGTTCTGATGATGCTGGATGAATCATTCTGTGTTTTTTCTGATGATTCTGGTGTGAATCATTCTGTGTTACTTCTGATGATTCTGGTTTGAATCATTCCGTTGTTTCTGCTTCTGATGATTCTGGCGTGAATCATTCTGTGTTGCTTCTGATGGTTCTAGGTGAATCATTCTGTTGTTTCTGCTTCTGATGATTTTGGTGCGAATCATTCTGTGTTGCTTCTGATTATTCTGGGTGAATCATTCTGTTGTTTATGCTTCTGATGATTCTGGTGTGAGTCATTTAGTTTTTCTTCTGATGATTCTGGTGTGAATCATTCTGTTTTGTTTCTGATGTTGATCATTCTGGTTCGGTTCTGATGTTAATCATTCATTCTGGTTCTGTTTCTGATGTTGATCCTTCTGGTTCTGTTCTGATGTTAATCATTCATTCTGGTTCTGTTTCTGATGTTCTGGTGTTGATGATTCTGATTCTAGTTCTGATGTTAAACATTCTCATTCTGGTTCTGTTCCTAATGTTCTGATGATTAATCATTCTGGTTCTGTTTTCTGATGATCTGATGTTGATCATTCTAGTTTTGTCTTATGTATTCGACTACAGGCATGCTGTATTCGAATACATAATGTTAAAATTTCAGATTTTCACTAGTTTCAGCTTCTGTATTCGAATACAAGCGATCTGTATTCTAATACAAATTCGTGTTTTTCCAGAAACTCAGTTTTTAGCCTCTGTATTCGAATACAAGGAAGCTGTATTCGAATACAAATTCGTGTTTTCCAGAAAACTCAGTTTTAAACACTATTTTGTGAATTTTAAGAGTTTGGGGAACAATGGAAAGACTTGAGATGATTAAGTATGGAATTGGTGAGATAATGTGAGTTGTTAATGATTACTTGAATGTTTAAGCATTGATGTGTTGATAATAAAATTGGTTGTGTTGAGGTATTTTGAGAAATGGTGGAAATGCATGAAATTCATTGATGTCGCATACTGTTTTCGGTGAAGAGAAAACATTGCATGTTCATGCATTGCATAGTCAAGTGGTGACCGCGATGGGCCACAGAGTTGATGCGGTGACTGTGATGGGCCGCGAAGTTAAGTAGTAACCGTGGGTTATAGAATAGTTCCGCGTGTATTAGATGGTCTGTTCTATCCGGGGTCAGAATTGTTCCGCGTGTATTAGTCGGTCTATTCTACTCGGACTACGGAGTGGTTCCGCGTGTATTAGACGGTCCATTCTATCCGTGCGAGGATTTAACTTTTGTGTATTTGGCCTGTGAAAGGCTAATACATGTAATTGTAATGACCATGATGGTTATAGAATAGTTCCGCGTGTATTAGACGGTCTATTCTATCCGGGTTTAGAGTAGTTCCGCGTGTATTAGACGGTCTATTCTATCCGGGCTACGGAATGGTTCTGCGTGTATTAGACGGTCCATTCCGTTTGTGAAGTCGTGCTGGTCTGTTGAGCGACTGCACTGGTGCTGATCTGTGAGAGATTGCACCCTGGTCTGGAGGGCCGTTAAAGTCTGACATATATAAATCGTGCTGGTCTGTGAGAGACTGCACGTGTGGTGGTCTGTGAGCGACTGCACCTTGGTAATTCCAAGAAAATTGTATACATGAGCATATACATATTGCATTGGGGAATTGACCGGTGGGTCACGATTGGATTATGATGATGAGTGGAAATTGAATGTGTGTGAGTACTGTTCAGAATCTGAATTTCTGATTTAATGATTGTGATTTGCTGAGGTGTTGTTTGTACTTACCACATATTTCATAATAATTGGCTGCTGTTTTGAAAAGGCATATATGTCATTAAATTTCAAATGAGCATTATTATTTTCCTCATCATTGTCATATATTATGCCATGAATATATGTGTTGTTGTGAGATATATGCTATGTGCTTATTTGTTAATTTCGTTCGGTGACCCTTGCTATTATATTGTGGACTTTGGGCTTTGCCCTCAGATGGTACCCGAACCCGTCCTACCGACGGATACACTAACGACGGAAGCGTCGTTAGTTTCCCCTGATCTTTACGTACGGAGTCTACGTGGACAATGCAGAGAGACGGACGGTTGGCTGAAGACGAGACTTAAAGAGGATACGGTGGAGACCGTGCTACTGTAGCTTAGTGCATGATCAGTCTAGACTTTTGTATAGGGTCTTGAGTTTTGGGAAATGTAATTTTATTTTGAGAATTAATGTATTACTTTTCCGCTGTATTATTCTGCACTCTGACACTGATTGGGTGATAACCTTTGAAATGAACTGATTTTATTTTAATTCCCTTGATATTAATTTTGGAAAACTCATTTCAATTATTTATTAAAAAAAAAATGCACCCGTGCTGCGTTTTAAACTCGGGGTGTTACAATTGTGGTATTAGAGCATTTGGTTAAAGTTTTGGGTTAAAAGCTCTGATTAAAGTAATTGTTTTGAGTCATTAGCTGATCATGCATAGGAGCAAGTAGTTAATGTGTCAAGTCTTGTGGAAGTTGTGGTGTGACTGAAGTGATGATGTGTTAAGTTTTAGAATTATTCCGAGTAGTGCGAGATTTCTACTTGATGATGGTTTTGTAAGGAACAATGCCTCCAAAGAAGAGACGACACCACAAGAACCAATGTCAGCCGGGAAGATAGGATGGCTGAAGCAATGAACAACATGGCTACGTCTGTTGCTGCACAGACGGCTGCCAAGACGCAACGAGATTTGGAAAAGAGAGAAAGAGAGATTCGCGCTACCGAATCTAGAGGACTAGAGGATTTTCGTCGCCATAATCCTCCCAAGTTCAAGGGTGATGAGGGTCCAGAAAGAGCGGACCAGTGGATTCAAGAGATGGAGAAAATCTTCGAGATGATTAATTGTCGAGCAGCGGTGAAGGTCAACTATGTCACGTACCTGCTGATAGGGGATGCAGAGTATTGGTGGAGAAGTACAAGACTACTGATGGGGTCAGCTCAAGAGGAGGTGAACTGGGAGTCGTTCAAGAAGAATTTTTTAGACAACTACTTCCCGATGAGCACTAGGACCAAGCTGGGTGACGATTTTCTGAAATTGCACCAGGGAAGCATGACAGTGGGGGAATACGCAGCTAAGTTTGAATCGTTGTCCAGACATTTCAGATTCTTTCGGGAAGAAGTTGATGAACAGTTTATGTGTCATCGCTTTCAGAATGGATTGAAATATGAGATTCAAGACTCGGTCTTGCCTTTGGGAATTCAACGTTTCCAAGTGTTAGTGGAAAAGTGTAGAGAGGTTGAAGAGATGAAGAACAAGAGGGCCAACAGAGGAGGGAACTGGAGAGTAAGATGAGGGAACAATATCCTCAGTTGTTTACGGACATGTAGTTTCGAGGACGAAACTAATTTAAGGGGGGGTGGTAATGTAAGACCCTTAAATCTAATATTAATTTATGGAATTAATATTAAGGGTATTTTGGGAATTTTTGTAAAATATTTAATATATGTATGTTTTAAGTGAATATATATATATATATATATATTTAGTTTGGAAGAGGAATTAAATTATGGGATGAAGAATTAAATTAATTTAATTTCGAGTAATTAAATTAATTGGACCACTAATTAAGGATTAGTGATTAATTAAAGGATTAAGTGCTGAAATGATACAACATTATTTTATTAGTATTTTCAAGAAGGAAGGCACTCAAGTAATTCCATGAGTACACGGCAGAGGAACTGAGCAAAGACCAGAACACACACTCTCCTATTTTGCATGTAATGAGTGATTGCATGCAACAGTAATTTTCCTCCCATTTCTGCCTCTGGTTTCTGAAAAACAACTTCACGGGTTCTTTAAATTCAGAAGAGGGAATTCCTCCAACACCATAAACTGGAAATCAAAACCTCAAACCAGAAAACCCACAATAGTAAAGTTAATCCCCACTCCATTACGAAGCCAAAGAACCCAGTTTTGCAGCAGCAAACTCAGGGAACAGTTTCACCGTCTCTGGACGCAGAGAAGGGAACGCAGCAGAAAACAAAGGAAATAGCAAAGCACGCTACAAGGGTAAGGGCACCTTCCAACTTTCTAGTTGCATTAGGGCTGTAAATGCATGATATTTTAGTTCTGTTTTGAAAGAAAAACATGTTTTCGAAATGACATCTTGAAAAATGAAGAAAATGCATTTTTGTTGATATGTGATGGTTCTGTGATGGCTGTTGTTGGTTGAATGCATTAATGCTGTTTTACTTGTGTGAGAAAACTGAAGATGTCTTGCATGTTATTTTAAAGATGGTTAAAATACATGTTCATAAAACTGTTTTGGAAAATAGTTTTAAAAATGCAAAAATGCATTCTGTTGGTGTTTTGCTGCTGTGTGATGATTTCTGTTTTGGTTGAAAACATTGGTCATGTTCTGATGATTATAAAAGCTGAAATGCTATGCATGTTATTCTGATGTTTGAGGAAGCTGAAATGCTTTACATGTTGTTCTGATTGTTTGAAAAGCTGAAATGCTATACACGTTATTCT
>JBBPBO010001986.1:36854384-36967603 GCA_037974295.1 Cicer cuneatum
AGAACAAGAGGGCCAACAGAGGAGGGAACTTTAATTCTGGAGGGCCTAGTCGGATGCACAATCAGAACAATAGAGGAAAGCAGGTTGCTAAGCCGTATAACCGACCCCAGAACAACAAGAGAGGCCAGAATCAGCTGGGAAATCAGAATTTTGGACGGCAATTAGGACAAGGGGTTCGTTGTTTCCGATGTGGAAAAGATGGACATTATGCTACTGCTTGCCCCACTATGAGTCCTTCATGCTACAATTTCCAGAAACCAAGACACTTTGCAAGGGATTGCAAGGTTCCGAAGGTGGAACCAACAGTGAACGCAACTAGGGCTACTCGTCCCACTGCTAGAGGACGCGTTTATCACATGGGAACTGGAGAGTAAGTTGAGGGAGCAATATCCTCAGTTGTTTACTGATAAGTAGTTTCGAGGACGAAACTAATTTAAGGGGGGTAGTAATGTAAGACCCTTAAAAATTGATATTAATTTATGGAATTAATATTAAGGGTATTTTGGGGATATTTGTAAAATATTTAATATATGTATGTTTTGAGTGAATATATATATATATATATAAATATTTATTTTGGAAGATGAATTAAAATTATTGGATGAAGATTAAATTAATTTAATTTCGAGTAATTAAATTAATCGGACCATTAATTAAGGATTAGTGGCTAATTGCAAAAGGATTAAGTGCTGAGAAATCCAGCTGGAAAATCCAGCATTATTGTATCATTGTTTCAAAGAAGGTGGCACTCAAGTGAGCCTATAAATACACGTGAGGGGCTGGGCAGAAATCAGAACTCCATACCTCCCATTTTGCATGTAATAGTGTTGCATGTAATAGTAACCTCTTCTCCCATTTCTGCGTCCTGTTTTCTGAAAAGCAGTTTCACGATTTCAAAATACCAAAGAGAGAGTTCCTCAAAAGTTCCATGTAACTGGAAATACAGACACCAAATCAGAAAACCCTCAGTATTAAAGTTGTTCCCCACACCATTACAGAGCTAGGGAACCCAGTTTTGTAGCAGCAAAATCAGGCAGCAGTTCCACCGGATTTGGGGCAGAAACAAGAACGAAAAACAGAGACTTGAGTGGAAGCAGAACACGCAACAAGATTAAGGGCACCTTCCAACTTTCTAGTTGCATTAGGGCTGTAAATGCATGTTATTTCAGTTCTGTTTTGAAAGTAAAACATGTTTTCGAAATGACATCTTGAAAAATGAAGAAAATGCATTTTTGTTGATATGTGATGATTCTGTGATGGCTGTTGTTGGTTGAATGCATTAATGCTGTTTTACTTGTGTGAGAAAACTGAAGATGTCTTGCATGTTATTTTAAAGATGGTTAAAATACATGTTCATAAAACTGTTTTGGAAAATAGTTTTAAAAATGCAAAAATGCATTCTGTTGGTGTTTTGCTGCTGTGTGATGATTTCTGTTTTGGTTGAAAACATTGGTCATGTTCTGATGATTATAAAAGCTGAAATGCTATGCATGTTATTCTGATGTTTGAGGAAGCTGAAATGCTTTACATGTTGTTCTGATTGTTTGAAAAGCTGAAATGCTATACACGTTATTCTAATATTTTGAGAAAGCTGTGATGCTTGCATGTTTGTTCTGATGGTTTCAAAATCTCAATGATTCTGGTGAGTGAACATTCTGTTTTTTGGTTCTGGATGATTGGGGTTGGATCCTGATTCCATTTCTGTTTTGTGTGAATCTGGTGGTGTTGATGATTTAAAAGGAAAAGGGATTTTAAATGAGGGAACTGTCTTCTGGAAAAAGTGTTGAATCTGTTCTATTGTTTGGTTGTTGTTTTAAAAGAAAACAGTTTGAAAAGGGTTGAATCTTAGGAAATTTTCACTGGTTTTCGAAGGTGTATTCGAATACAACATGTGTGTATTCGACTACAACCTGTAAAATTTCTGTTTTACTTAAGTTTTCAAACTTGTATTCGATTACAAGCCCTGTAGTCGAATACAGAAGAAGAATTTCTGTTTCTGTTTCTAGTTCTGATGATCCTTGTGTGGATCATTTCGTTTCTATTTCTAGTTCTGATGATCCTTGTGTGGATCATTCTGTTTCTGTTTCTGGTTCTGATGATCCTTGTGTGGATCATTCTGTTTCTGTTTCTGGTTCTGATGATCCTTGCGTGTATTAGACGGTCTATTCTACTCGGACTACGGAGTGGTTCCGCGTGTATTAGACGGTCCATTCTATCCGTGCGAGGATTTAACTTCTGTGTATTTGGCCTGTGAGAGGCTAATACATGTAATTGTAATGACCATGATGGTTATAGAATAGTTCCGCGTGTATTAGACGGTCTATTCTATCCAGGTTTAGAGTAGTTCCGCGTGTATTAGACGGTCTATTCTATCCGGGCTACGGAATGGTTCTGCGTGTATTAGACGGTCCATTCCATTTGTGAAGTCGTGCTGGTCTGTTGAGCGACTGCACTGGTGCTGATCTGTGAGAGATTGCACCCTGGTCTGGAGGGCCGTTAAAGTCTGACATATATAAATCGTGCTGGTCTGTGAGAGACTGCACGTGTGGTGGTCTGTGAGCGACTGCACCTTGGTAATTCCAAGAAAATTGTATACATGAGCATATACATATTGCATTGGGGAATTGACCGGTGGGTCACGATTGGATTATGATGATGAGTGGAAATTGAGTGGAAATATGATCAGAGAGTTAGGAAGTGTGGTCCAAGAATGGCCGAAATCAGAGGATCACAGAATATCAAATAGGCTGGTCCAGATGTGGACTATCGCATGAAGATCCAATGGTGCAGATTTGATCATGAGGATTAAAGAATCTGAGAAAAATGCTCAAAACAGAATTGGAGAAAAAGGCTCAAAACAAAATATGAGAAAAATGCTCAAAACAGAAGCGGAGCAAAATGTTCAAAACAGATCAGTGAGCAAAAGGCTCAAAACAGAATATGAGCAAACTACTCCAGAATATTCTCAAAACAGATTAATCGAAATATACTGCAGAAGTAAAGCATCAGTGAAGTTCTAAAAGTTCAACTATAAACAGAGACTTAATGCTGAAGAATAAAAAATCAAAAATCACAAAAGAGTCATACACTTCCAAAGAAACCACTCTCAAATTTTCATATAAGTCAATTGTGAGTTTCAGCTTTCAAGAAGCAAGTACTCGATTATTTTCTTTCCACTGTGGCAAATCTAAGTTGTTGAAGTAGAGTCTACAATCTGAGGGAGTCAGTAGAGGTAGCAAGTTACTTGGCAATTAGATAGGGTTGTATCTAAGTTGTTGAAGTAGAGTCTACAAACTAAGGGATTCAGAAAGGGTAGCAAGGTACTTAGCAATTAAATTCATAGTGTCGTGAATTCTTCTACAATCTAGGGTGTCAGATTGGCTGAAGAACAGGAGTTGTTTTTCCTCAAAGAAGTCTAGGATTGTTAGACTATTTGAGAAGACTGGCTTGGAGGGTCAGTAGCAAGGTTGTAATTCAAGGTTGAATTAGTGAAATCCTTCAAGGCGAAGGGACTGGACGTAGCCTCGTTAACGGTGAACCAGTATAATATCTGTGAGTTTTTATTTTTATTTTTATTTTTATCCGCTGCTAACTCTGTTTTAATTATACATCATGTTTTGTTCTGAAAGTATTAAAACAGGAAAAGTATTCAAGTTAAGTCAAACATAATTCAACCCCCCCTTCTCGTGTTTGCACCTTCACTTCATCCAGATTTTTCGTCTGACTTATCTTAACTATTTATAACTTGATCAAATTCATCCTTTGAAGATTTGTCATATTCTTCTAATTTGCTTGTATCCTCTACTTTTTCAAGTTCTTCTGATTTGGCTGCATCTGCTTCCTTTGGATCTGGTAAACCTGCACTATCGTCATCTTGCTTTGACTTTTCAAGGTCAAGTTGTTTGTCATCAAATTTAACATGTATGGATTCTTCCACAATATGAGTTTCCTTATTAAACACTCTCTAAGCCTTGGATCTTTCAGAGTATCCAACGAAGGTACACTTTTGAGATCGAGAATCAAATTTACCAAGGTTATCTTTTGTGTTCAACATATAACAAGTACAACCAAATTGTTTAAAATAAGAGACGTTAGGTTTTTTACCTTTGCACAATTCATATAGTGTTTTATTCAATATAAATCTAGTATAGATTCTATTTTGAATATAACATGCAGTATTAATTGCTTCTGCCGAAAAGTGTTTTGCAACATTCATATCATTTACCATGGTTCTAGCCATTTCTTGGAGTGATCTATTCTTTCTTTCTTTCTACAACTCCATTTTGTTGGGGTGTTCTAGGAGAGGAGAAGCTGTGAAGGATTACATTCTCATTACAAAAACTTTCAAGAAACTTGTTTTCAAATTCTCCTCCATGATCACTTCTAATTGTTACAATCTTAAGACCTTTTTCATTCATGATTTGTTTGCAAAATGTGATAAATACTTTATGGGATCCATCCTTTCTTCTTAAAATTTTTAGCCATGTCCACCTAGTGTAATCATTTACTATAACACATCCATATTTCTTTCCACTTAGATAGGCTGTTTTCACTGGCCCAAAGAGATCTATATGTAAGATCTCAAGGGGCTTTGAGGTAGAGATTGAGTTCTTAGGGGTAAATGAGTTTTTTTTTTGTTATCCCTTTTGACAAGCTTCACACATAATTTCAGTTTTGTAACTAAGCTTAGGGTAGACCTCTTACTAGTTGAAGTTTATTCAGTTTTGAAATTAATCTAAGATTTGCATGACCTAATCTTTTATGCCAAATTAGTTTCTCTTCATTTACTGACATAAGACACTTAACCTCTTGTTTCTCTAGACTAAACAGATTTATCTTATAAATGTTGTTTTGCCTCTAACCTTTAAAGAGTACAGATCCATCCTTCTGACTAATTGCCTTGCATGTTTTTTGATTGAATATAATATCATAATTATTATCACTTAACTGACTAATACTTAATAAGTTATGCTTAAGACCTTTAACAAACAAGACATCTTTAATAGAAGGAGAAGTACCATCACCAACTGTACCTTGACGAATGATTTGGCCTTTTTGCTTTCCTCCAAAAGTCACTCTGTCTCCTTTGCTCAAAGTTAGTTCTTGGAACATAGACTTTTCTCCCGTCATATGTCGCGAGCATCCAGTGTCTAGGTACCATGATTGGTGTTGTAACTTGATTGCTGAGGGCATCTGCAACAAAGATATTTTTGTTCTTAGGTACCCAAATTTTATTGGGTCCTGGTTTGTTAGTCTTGAAATGTTTCTTGTCTTTCCTTGTATTTAACATGAGACAGGATAATTTGGAGTGACCTTTCTTAGAGCAAATAGTACACAAGATATCAGAGGCAATAAGTTTAGATCTAGTTACAGTTTCTTCATATCCTATACCTCTTTTACCATTTCTACTAACTCCATAAATCATAGAAGCATATTTGCTTCTTTCATACCATTAGCAAGAAAATAATGAAATACTTGTTCATGCATATCAGAGTTACATGTGGTATTTTCAATTGATGTTCAACTATGATTACTTTTTAGAGTTAGATTTTCAGCCTTAAGTTCAACAATGTTAGTTTTCAAATTTGCATTCTCTGTTTTAAGTTCAGTAATATCAATTTTCAAAGTTGCATTATTTGTCTTAAGTTCAGTCATAACAGTTTTAAGAGTTGCATTTTCTATTTTAAATTATGCACTTTGATTATTTAAAACATTAACTTTTTTGGTTAGGTTTATAATTTCTTTCCTAAGTTTTTTCAGTTTTAAACACAATTTATGATTATTATTTAAAAATTAATTAATAGTAGTAATTAAGTCAGGTCGAATAAATTCAGAAAATACCTCAATTTCTTCATTAGCTGATTCACTTCCAAAGTCTGAATTTGTGTTTGATCTAGAGGCAGAGTTGGTGTGAGCCATCATAGCCAAATCTGCTTGTTCATCGTCAGAGGATTCATCAGAATCATCCCATGTAGCCATCTAACTCTTCTTCTTGGGTCTGGAATCTTTCCTGTGGTATTCCGTTTCTCAAGTGCATTTGTATCATTGGATTAACATTTAGGTCATTTTTTGCATCCCGAGGCTTATTCTGATCGCTTTTCGTTCTTTAGGAATGTAGTTCATCCAATAAGTGTGTTTGTGTCATTAGATCAACATTTACGTCGTTTTGTACATCCCAAAGCTTATTCTAATCCATTTTCGTTCTTTACCATTGTAGTTCATCCAATAAGTGCGTTTGTGTCATTCGATTAATATTTACTTTATTTTGTGCATCCCAAGGCTTATTATTCTGAACACTTTTTGATCTTAGGAAACGTGATTCATTCAATAAGTGTTGTTGTGTCATTGGATTAACATTTACGCCATTTTGTGCATCCAAAAACTTATTCTAATCATTTTTCATTCTTAAGGAATATAGTTCATCCAATAAGTGCGTTTGTTTCATTGGATTAACATTTACGTCATATTGTGCATCCCAAGGCTTATTCAAATCCATTTTCTTTCTTAACCAACGTAGTTCATCTAATAACTGCGTTTGAGTCAATGGATTAACATTTTGATCATTTTGTGCATCCCAAGGCTTATTCTAATCACTTTTCGTTTTTATGGAAAGTAGTTTACCCAATAAGTGCGTTTGTGTCATTGGATTAACATTTACATCATTTTGTGCATCCCAAGGCTTATTCTAATCCATTTTCATTCTTAACCAATGTAGTTTGTCCAATAAGCGCGTTTGTGTCATTGGATTAACATTTACATCATTCTGTGCATCCTAAGGCTTATTCTAATCACTTTTCATTCTTAAGGAATGTAGTTCATCCCATAAGTGCATTTGTGTCATTGGATTAACCTTTACGTCATTTTGTGCGGCCTAAGCCTTATTCGAATCCATTTTCGTTCATAGACAACGTAGTTTTTCCAATAAGTGCGTTTGTGTCATTGGATTAACATTTAGGTCATTTTGTGCATCCCTAGGCTTATTCTAATCACTTTTCGTTCTTAAGCAATGTTATTCATCCAATAAGTGCGGTTGTGTCATTGGATTAACATTTGCCAAATTTTGTGCATCCCAAGGCTTATTCTAATTACTTTTCGTTCTTACGGAATTTAATTTGTCCAATAAGTGCGTTTGTATCATTGGATTAAAATTTACGTCATATTGTGCATCCCAAGGCTTATTCTAATTCATTTTTGTTCTTAACCAATGTAGGTCATCCAATAAGTGCGTTTGGGTCAATGGATTAACATTTAGGTCATTTTGTGCATCCAAAGGCTTATTTTAATCACTTTTCATTTTGAAGGAAAGTAGTTCATCCAATAACTGCGGTTGTGTCATTGGATTAACATTTACGTCATTTGGTGCATCCCAAGGCTTATTCCAATCTATTTTCATTCTTAACAAATGTAGTTTGTCCTATAAGCGCGTTTGTGTCATTGGATTAACATTTACATCATTTTGTGCATCCTAAGGCTTATTCTAACGCTTTTCATTCTTATGGAATGTAGTTAATCCAATAAGTGCAATTGTGTCATTGGATTAACCTTTACGTCATTTTGTGCAGCCCAAGCCTTATTCGGATCCATTTTCATTCTTAGACAATGTAGTTAATCCAATAAGTGCGTTTGTGTCATTGGATTAACATTTACGTCATTTGGTGCATCCCTAGGCTTATTCTAATCACTTTTCGTTCTTATGCAATGTAGTTCATCCAATAAGTGCGGTTCTGTCATTGGATTAACATTTACCAAATTTTGTGCATCCCAATGCTTATTCTAATCACATTGGATTACCATTTACGTCATTTGGTGCATTACAAGGCTTGTTCTAATCGATATTCGTTCTTAATCAATGAAGTTCATCCAATAAGTGTGTGAGTGTCCCTAGATTAACATTTACATCATTTTGTGCATCCCTATGCTTATTCTAATCCATTTTCGTGCATAATAAATGTAGTTCATTTACATAATTTGTTTGTGTCATTCAATTAACATTTACATTATTTTGTGCATCGCTAGGCTTGTTGTAATCCATTTTTCGTTCTTAGACAATGTAGTTCATTCAATAAGTGTGTTTATGTCATTTGATTAACATTTAGGTCATTTTGTGCATCCCAATGCTTATTCTAATCACTTTTCATTCCTAAGGAATGTAGTTCATCCAATAAGTGCGTTTGTGTCATTGGATTAACCTTTACGTCATTTTGTGCGGCCTAAGCGTTATTCGAATCCATTTTCGTTCTTAGACAATGTAGTTCATCCAATAAGTAAGTTTGTGTCATTGGATTAACATTTAGGTCATTTTGTGCATCCCTAGGCTTATTCTAATCAGTTTTCATTCTTAAGCAATGTTATTCATCAAATAAGTGCGGTTGTGTCATTGGATTAACATTTGCCCAATTTTGTGCATCCTAAAGGTTATTCTAATTACTTTTCGTTCTTGTGGAATGTAATTTGTCCAATAAGTGCGTTTGTATCATTGGATTAAAATTTACGTCATATTGTGCATCCCAAGGCTTATTGTAATCCATTTTCGTTCTTAACCAATGTAGTTCATCCAATAAGTGCGTTTGGGTCAATGGATTAACATTTAGGTCATTTTTTGCATCCAAAGGCTTATTCTAATCACTATTCATTTTTAAGGAAAGTAGTTCATCCAATAAGTGCGTTTTTGTCATTGGATTAACATTTACGTCATTTGGTGCATCCCAAGGCTTATTCTAGTCCATTTTCATTCTTAACCTATGTAGTTTGTCCAATAAGCGCGTTTGTGTCATTGGATTAACATTTATATAATTTTGTGCATCCTAAGGATTATTCTATTCACTTTTTGTTTTTAAGGAATATAATTCATCCAATAAGTGCGTTTATGTCATTGGATTACCAATTACGTCATTTTGTGTACTCAAGCCTTATTCTAATCCATTTTCGTTCTTAGACAATGTAGTTCATCCGATAAGTGCTACTGTATTATTCGATTAACATTGAGGTCATTTTTTGCATCCCACGGCTTACTCTAATCACTTTTCGTTCTCAAGAAATTTAGTTCACCCAATAAGTAGGTTTTGAAGGTGCAAACACGAGAAGGGGGGGTTGAATTGTGTTTGACTAACTTGAATACTTTTCCTGTTTTTACACTTTTAAAACAAAACTTGATGTATGAATAAAAATAGAGTTAGCAGCGGATATAAAGTAAAAATAAAACACATAATTTTTATATTGGTTCACCGTTAACTAGGCTACGTCCAATCCCTTCACCTGGAAGGATTTCACTAATTCAAACCTTGAATTACAACAGTTCCACTGACCCTCCAAGTCAGTCTTCTCAAAGAGTCTAACAATCATAGACTCTTGAGGAATACAACACCTTGACTTCCTAAGTGAAGTCTTCTCCTGCCAATCTGACAACCCCAGATTGTAGAAGGAATTACAACGCCTTGAATCTAATTGCCAAGTAATCTGCTACCCCTTCGGACTCCCTTAGATTGTAGACTCTACTTCAACAACTTAGATCTAACACAAGGGAAAGAAAATAACACGAGTGCTTGCTTCTTGAAAGTTGGAACTCACAATTAACCTCACTGAAAACTTGAGTGTTTGCTTTGGAAGTGTTTGACTCTTTTGTGATTTTTGATACTAAGTATTCTTCCTTGAGCCTCTTTTTATAGATGCGAATTAGGGCCTCTTCCAAGCTTAATTTTGAGCTGAATCATGCTGGATTCTCTTGCAAAAATATCTTGACCAATTGGGCTTCATTTAAATAATAAAACATATCTTTTTGAAGCTTCAGATTTTCTTTCAAAAATAACTGGCCAATCATGTCTTTAGTTTCTTCCCGCCAACTGCTCCTGAATTCCACAATACTTCACTTTATTTTTGTAATAAATCTTTTTAATACTTTGATCAAAATAAATTAAAATCTCCACCGTTAATCCTCATGATTAAATGTGGACCATTTGATTTTTTGTACTAGTCCACATCTGGACCATACTAAGTGATATGCTGTGATCCGCTAATTTCGGCCAACCCTTGACCACACTTTCTAACCTTCTGATCTTCTGATCTCGGCCATCCTGGTCCAGCAAACTGATCTGCTTTGATTTTCTGATTTCGGCCAACACTGGGTCATGGTCTGATCTTCTAATCTAGGCCAACACTGGGCCAAATACTTATATCTGAACCATTGATCTGAAAATCTTCCCTCTGATCTGGACCAATTCTGGATTTGGTCTGGATTAAACTGAAATTAAATCTAGACAAATAATATATCAGTCTGGACATTTTACCTTCTGTTTTGGATCAGTTCTGGATCAATTCTGGAGATCATTTCTTCTGGTCTGGACTTAGTTTCATACCCTGAACCATGCTATCTTCTGGTCTAGGTCAAATCTGGATTAGTTCCTTTGTTCTGGACCCATTAATTTACCCTCTGATCAAGTCTAGATCAAGTCTGGGCTGTTTATTATTTCACTGCCAGGCCATCTTCTGGAATAAATCTGATATTTGATTCCTTCTGGTCTGGCAGGCTTCCTTCAGGTCTAGTCCAGGTCTCCTTCTGACTTTGCTTCCTTCTGATTTGGGCCAGCAAAGATATCTTCAGGTGATGTTTTGACATCCTGGAGTATCTTTTGGTACCTTCATGATTCAATCTCTGGAACCCTTTGATCTTCTACTTCTGATTACTTCAACTTCTGGTTGCATTTGATTTAATAATTCAAGGTTCAAAATAAGATTACATGGAGTGCTTTTTGTAAACATCAAAATCCTAAGTACTTAGAACCAACTTGGTTCCAACAATCTCCTTCTTTTTGATGATGACAAAACCATAATTTATTTTGCTATTTTATAACTCAGACTTGAATTACTCCCCCTTAGACCAATCTCTCCCCCTAAGTCTGATACTGACTTTTTCTTCTCCTTTTCAACTCCTTCTCTTTTCACTCTTTATTTTCTTCTCTTCTTCTCTCCTTTTCAACTCCTTCTTTATTCTCTCTTTCTTTTCTCCCTTCACATAGCCTCTCCTTTTCAACTCCTTCTTTTTTCACTCTTTCTTTTTCTCTCTTTATTTTTCTCTCTCCCTGTTTCCTCTCATTTTCAACTTCTTCTCATTTTAACTCTTTCTTTTTCGCTCCTCCTTTCTTTTTATCTCTCCTTTTCTACTTATTTCTCCTTTTTCTCTCTCTCCTCCTTTTTGTCATCAGCCAAAAAGAGGTCCTACTATTATTGTATTTTTTGTTTTTCTCTTTACAAATTACAGAAAGTAAAACAGAAAATAAAAGACAGAAAATAAAATTACAAGATATTTAAAAACTCCTAAGATGACTACTTGAGCTAGTCAGATATGGAGGTAATGCTGAGATGTTTCTTGATGAACTCGAACCTATCTTTTGGTAATGCTTTGGTGAAGATGTCAGCCCATTGATGATCAGTGTTCACAAATTGGATGCTTAAAGTCCCTTTTTGAACATGGTCCCTAATGAAGTGGTGTTTTATTTCAATGTGTTTGGCTCTAGAGTGTAAGATAGGGTTCTTGGTTAGGTTTATGGCTGAAGTGTTATCACGTAACAAAGGGATATTGGTTTCAATGATGTTGTAATCTTCAAGTTGATGTTTCATCCAGAGTGACTGTGAACTGCATCCTGCTGCTGATATATACTCAGCTTCAGCTGTTGACATGGCAATGGTGCTTTGTCTTTTGCTTGACCAAGAGATCAAATTATCACCTAAGAAAGTGTAGTTGCCGCTTGTACTTTTCCTTTCCAGCTTGTTTCCAGCATAGTCGGAATCACAGAAGCCTCTGAGTTTGTAGGTGGGGGTTTTCTTGTATAACAAGGTAAGGTTGGTGGTTCCTTTACGGTATCTCAAAATTCGTTTGACAGCAGTTAAATGGGATTCCCTAGGGTCAGCTTGAAATCGGGCACATACACAAACACTAAACAAGATGTCAAGTCTAGAAGCAGTTAAATAAAGAAGGGATCCAATCATACCTCTGTATGTTTTCTGGTCTACCTTTTGGCTGGTTTCATCTTTCTCAAGTGAGCAGGTTGGGTGCATGGGGGTGGCCATAGGCTTACAGTCACTCATCTTGAACTTTTTAAGAAGTTCTTTAGTGTATTTAGATTGGTGAATGAGTATACCTGATTTACCTTGATGAATCTGAATTCCTAGGAAGAACTTAAGTTCTCCCATCATGCTCATTTGGAACTCTTTCTGCATTAGGTCAGAAAACTCTTTGCACAAAGTGCCATTAGTTGATCCAAATATGATATCATCAACATAAACTTGAATAATCAGAATATCATTCTTAATGGATTCCTAAATAGAGTATTATCAATCTGGCCTATATTAAATTCATTTGTTAAGTAGAAAGTTACTAAGTCTGTCATACCATGCCCTTGGTGCTTGTTTTAAACCATATAAAGATTTTTTAAGTTTAAAAACATGGTCTGGAAAATCAGAATTTTCAAATCCAGGGGGCTGTTTGACATAGACTTCCTCACTTATGTAGCCATTTAAGAATGCACTTTTAAGATCCATTTGATACAGCATTATATCATGATTAGCAGCAAATGATAAGAGAATTCTGATTGCTTCTAACCTAGCCACTGGAGCAAAAGTCTCAGTGTAGTCTATACATTCCTGTTGACTGTATCCTTGAGCTACAAGTCTGGCTTTGTTCCTTACCACTTCACCTTTTTCATTTAGTTTATTTCTGAACACCCACTTGGTTCCAATAATTTTTTTGTTTGGTCTGGGTACCAATCCCAAACATCATTCCTTTGGAATTCATTCAGTTCTTCTTGCATTGCAAGTATCCAACCTTCCTCTACCAAAGCCTCATCAACATTGCTTGGTTCAATTGTTGAGAGTAAACCAAACAGACTGGTTTCGCTACTTCATGATCTGGTCTTTAAAGGTTCTGCTGCACTGCCAATAACGAGAGATTCTGGATGTGAAGACTTGTACTTCCATCCATTCGTTCCCTCTAACTTTTTTTCAGAGTCAGCATGTTCTTCTTCATCTTGATCTTTCTCAGATTCTGCTGCTGGTTCAGCTTCTGGTTCCTGTGCCTCTAGTTCACCTGCAATTTCCTCATCTTGCTTTGACTTTTCAGAGTCAAGCTGTTTATCATCAAACTTAATGTGGATTGATTCTTCCACAGTGTTAGTTTCTTTGTTAAACACCCTATAAGCCTTTGATCTCTCAGAGTAGCCAATAAAGATACACTTTTGAGATCTAGAATCAAACTTAGCTAGGTTATCTTTAGTGTTCAACATAAAAACAGATGCAGCCAAATTGCTTAAAGTAGGAAATATTGGGTTTCTTACCTTTCCACAGTTCATAGGGAGTTTTATTTAAGATGGACCTGATGTAGACTCTATCATGAATGTAGCAAGCTGTGTTGACAGCTTCTGCCCAAAGGTAGGTGGCAACCTTCATATCATTCAGCATGGTTCTGGCCATCTCCTACAGTGATTTGTTCTTCCTTTCTACCACTCCATTCTGTTGAGGTGTTTTGATGGTTATGATCTTAATACCCTGTTCATTCATAACTTGCTTACAGAAAGAAATAAATACTTTGTGAGATTAATCTTTGTTCTTTAAAATTTTTACCCAAGTCCACCTTGAGTAATCATCAACAATCACAAAACCATATTTCTTACCACCGAGAGAAGCTGTTTGAACAGGACCAAACAGATCTAAGTGAAGCAGTTCAAGTGGTTGAGAGGTAGAAACACATTTTTTAGTTTTAAAAGAGCTTTTAGTTTGTTTACCTCTTTGACATGCTTCACACAGAATCCCATTTTTGGAACTTACCTTGGGAATCCCTCTTACCAACTGGAGTTTGCACAACTCGGATATAAGTCTAGGGTTTGCATGCCCTAGCCTCTTGTGCCAAATCAGATTCTACTCACTTACAGATAATAGGCATTTAACCTGTTGCTTAGCAAGACTGAACAGATCAATTTTATAAACATTATCCTTCCTAGTGCCAGTAAATAAAACCGACCCATCATGTTGACTAACAACTTTGCTCAGAAGATTATGCTCAGAAGATTAAAAATAACATCATAGTTGCAATCACTTAATTGACTTATGCTCAGAAGATTATGTTTTAGCCCTTTAACTAATAGAACATTTTTAATAGAAAGGGAAGAATAAGTGTTACCAACAGTTCTTGTACCAATAATCTGACATTTCGGGTTTCCTCCAAAAGAAACATTGCCTCCATTCTTCATAGTCAGATTTAGAAACATAGATTTGTCTCCTGTCATGTGCTTGGAGCAGCCACGGTCAAGATACCAAGTTTTGTGTTGCTGATCAGACCTTGACTTTTCTCTGTTAGAATCAGAGTCAGAGTCAGACACAGATTCAGACTTAGCTTATGTTCGAGCCATTAGAGCCAGTTCTTCTTCTGGCCTGTTTGAGCAGTTTCCTTGATTCTGCTTTGGTTGATAAACCATGTTCCTCTGATGATTCTCGAACATGTTTTGATTCAAGTAATTTTGGTGAATCGGGTGGTTCTGATGAATTTGGTAATTCTTGTGATTCTGGTAATTCCTGATCTGATTCTGGTTCTGGTTCCAGTGTTGATTATGGTTCCAGTACTAATTCTGATTTTGGTTCCAGAATTGATTCATCCAATAAGTGCGGTTGTGTCATTGGATTGATATTTACGCCATTTTTTGCATCCCAAAACTTATTCTACTCACTTTTCATTGTTAACCAATGTAGTTCATCCAATTAGTGCGTTTGTGTCATTGGATTAACATTTACGCCATTTTGTGCATCCGAAAACTAATTCTAATCATTTTTCGTTCTTAAGGAATATAGTTCATCCATTAAGTGCGTTTATTTCGTTGGATTAATCTTTACGTCATTTTGTGCATCCCTAGGCTTATTCTAATCCATTTTCGTTCTTAGACAATGTAGTTCATTCAATAAGTGTGTTGCTGTCATTTGATTAACATTTAGGTCATTTTGTGCATCCCAATGCTTATTCTAATCACTTTTCAATCTTAAGGAATGTAGTTAATTCAATAATTGCGTTTGTGTCATTGGATTAACCTTAACGTCATTTGGTGTGCCCCAAGCCTTACTCGAATCCATTTTCGTTCTTAAACAATGTAGTTCATCCAATAAGTGCGTTTATATCATTGGATTAACAGTTAGGTTATTTTTTGAATCCTAAGGCTTATTCTAATCACTTTACCTTCTCTAGGAATGTAGTTGACCCAATAAGTTGGTTTGTGTCATTGGATTAACATTTACGTCATTTTGTGCATCCCAAGGCTTCTTCTAATCCATTTTTGTTCTTTACAAATGTAGTTCATCCAATAAGTATGTTTGTACCATTGGATTAACATTTACATCATTTTGTGCATCCCAATGCTTATTCTAATCACTTTTCAATCTTAAGGAATGTAGTTAATTCAATAATTGCGTTTGTGTCATTGGATTAACCTTAACGTCATTTGGTGTGCCCCAAGCCTTACTCGAATCCATTTTCGTTCTTAAACAATGTAGTTCATCCAATAAGTGCGTTTATATCATTGGATTAACAGTTAGGTTATTTTTTGAATCCTAAGGCTTATTCTAATCACTTTACCTTCTCTAGGAATGTAGTTGACCCAATAAGTTGGTTTGTGTCATTGGATTAACATTTACGTCATTTTGTGCATCCCAAGGCTTCTTCTAATCCATTTTTGTTCTTTACAAATGTAGTTCATCCAATAAGTATGTTTGTACCATTGGATTAACATTTACATCATTTTGTGCATCCCAAGGTTAGATGTTTGAGTATTGTGACATTTCTATCCTGTGGTTGCTTCCTCTAGATGTATCTTCTGCATAGGGTGATGTCTTCTGCCTATGGTGACGTCTTCTTCTCGTGACATTTCATATAATAATTCTAACTACAAAAAAAGATTACATGGAGTGCTTTTGTAAACATCAAAATCCTAAAGTACTTAGAACTAACTTGGTTCCAACAGTGGATGCATATTTACTTCTTTCCATTCCATTAGAAATAATGTTTTGAAAAAATTGCTCATGCATATTAGATTCAAAACCAATTTTGGAAGTGGAACAAATATTTCTTTTGAGAGTTTGGTTTTTAGATTCGAGTCTTGCAACTTTAGTTTTAAAATCCTTGTTTTCAGTTGCGTACTCAGAATTATGATTCTTTAAAACTTGGACTTCTTTGGTCATATTTTTCTTATCTTCCCTTAGAGTTTTCAGTTTGAAAGATATCTTATTGTTTGCATTTAAAAATCTTTTAAAGCACCAATTTATTCAAATTTAGTGAGATCAGAAAATACCTTATTGTCTTCATCTTCTGAATCTGTTCCAAAGCCTGAGCTGTATCCCGAACTTAAGTTGGTATCAGCCATCATAGCCAGAATTGCTTCCTCTGATGTACTTCCAGACATGCCTGAATGACTGCTTTGATCATTCTTCCTTCTGCCTGCTTTCCTTCTTGAAATTCTGCCTTTATGAAGTCTTGAAGCAGACATGATTTGTGCCATCGTTGCTGTTTCTGCCTCTTCTTCATCAGACGATTCTTCTTCTGATTCTGATGCATCTCAGGCTGCCATCAGACCCTTCTTTTTGAATCAGGAACTCTTCTTGTGTTGTTTTCCTTTTTCCAGATTTGGACATTCTGACTTGATATGTCCAGGTTCATTGCATCCATTACAGATGATGCTCTTCTTGTCAGATTCTTCCTTTCCTTTGTTGTTATGTTTCTTCTTGAAGCCTCTCCTCTTCTTGTTTTCCCATATCTTAACCATTTGTTTGGTTAAGTAAGCCATATCATCACAGTCACTGTCGCTATCCTCAAATTCTGGTGCTGCCCTTGCAGCTTTCTTCTGTTTTGACATCACGGCCAGATTCTTGTTCTTCTTTGGTTCATCTGCTTCTAGTTCTATTTCATGAGACTTGAGTGAGCTGATCAGATCTTCAAGTCTTAAGTTATTAAGATCTTTGGCTTGCTGAACTGCAATAATCATTGTTCTCGACTTGGTTGGTAAGCTTCTTAGAATCTTCTTGACATGATCTGCTGTTGTGTAACTTTTCTTCAAGACCTTCTGTCCAGATATAAGAGTCTCGAATCTACAGAACATTCCATCAATGTCTTCATCGTCTTCCATCTTGAACATCTCATATTGTTTGACCAGTATGTTAGCCCTTGCTTCTTGAACCTGCTGGCTTCCTTCATAGGTCAGAACCAGACTGTCAAATATGCTATTTGCTGTTTCTTTATCTGTGCATCTGTCAAACTCATTGAATGTGATGGCATTGATCATGATGGTTTCTGGACTTGTGATGCAGTTTGTATAATTTGCTCTGGTCTGGTTTCATATATGCCATGTCCAGTTCTTGAGTTGGATCTCCTGGAACAGTAGGTGTAGTGTATCCTTTGACTACCAGCTTCCTTAATTCAGGATCTTGAGATATGAAGAAACTTTTCATTATATCCATCCAATACTCAAACATGTCTCCATCAAACAGTGGTAGTCTGTTGATGTTGCCTCCAAAATGATCTTTGGATTCTGCCATGTTGTTGACCCCTTGTACCTTTCCTCAAACACTAGTTAAGTGCTCAGCCTTGAGTCCGAGCTTTGATACCAATTGAAGGTGCAAACACGAGAAAGGGGGGTTGAATTGTGTTTGACTAACTTGAATACTTTTTAGTTTTAAAACAAAACCTGTTAAAACAGAGTTAGATGCGGATATAAAGTAAATAAAAACTTAGAATTTTATACTGGTTCACCGTTAACTAGGCTACATCCAGTCCCTTCACTTTGAAGGATTTTACTAATTCAAAAACCTTGAATTACAAAGTACCACTGACCCTCCAAGTCAGTCTTTTCAAAAAGTCTAACAATCCTAGATTTTTTAGGAAAAGAACCTTGAATCTAATTGCTAAGTAATCTGCTACTCCTTTTGACTCCCTCAGATTGTAGACTCTACTTCAACAACTTAGACCTAACACAAGGGAAAGAAAAACTTAGAGTACTTGCTTTTGGAAAGCGGATACTCACAATTGACCTTACTGAAAACTCAAGTATTTTGTTTTTGGAAGTATATGACTCGGAAGTATTTTCGATACTAAGTCTTCTGCCTTGAGCCTCCTTTATAGACGAATAATTAGGGTGTCTTCCATCCTTAAATTCGAGCTGAATTTGCCCAGATTCTCTTGCAAAATTAACTTGGCCAATCGGGTTTCACTTAAATAAAAATTATATCTTTTTAGCTTCAGATTGCATTTGAAAATTCTGTTGACCAATCCTATTTCTTTTAATTTTAAACCATATCTTTTTAAGCTTCAAATTGCATTCGAATTACTCCAAGTCTTCAGTAATTTTTTAATCATATCCCTTTAATACTTTGATCCAATTTCTATCAAAATTTAATCAAGTCTTCTTCGAATTTTAATCAAGTCCTTACTGGTTTTCGTCATGATTAAAATCTGGACCATTTGGTCTTCTGATCTCGACCACATCTGGACCATACAATCTGATCTGCTGTGATCCTTTGATCTCAGCCAACACTGGACCACATTTTCTAATCTTATGATCTCGGCCAATCAATGGACCATATGATCTGATCTTCTGATCTCGACCAACACTGGGCCATGTGATATGATCTTCTGATTATCGGCCAACACTGGGCCATGATGCTTAAATCTAGACCATTGATCTGAACATTTCCCTCTGATCTGGACCAATTCTGGACTGAGTCTGGATTGAACTGAAAATAAATATGGACTTATGATATTTTAATCTGGACATTTACCTTCTGATCTGGATCAAGTCTGGATTAAATCTTGACAATCATTTCTTCTGATCTGGACATAGTTTTATAGTCTGAACCATGCTATCTTTTGGTCTGGACCAAATATGAACCAAGTCATTTGTTCTAGACCAGTTATCTGAAGCTTTGATTAAGTCTGGACTGATTCTTATAATTACAAACATGCTATCTTCTAGTGAGAATTAATTCTGGACCAAGTCTGACTTATGTTTCCTTCTGGTCTGAACCTAGTCTCCCTATGAAAAGCTTCCTTCTGGTAAGGACCAGGTTTCCTTTTGGACTCTGCTTCCTTCTGATCTGGGCTAGAAAATATATCCTCTAATGATGTTATTTAACCTTTGATGATATCCTCTGATATCCTCTGAGGTGTATCCTCTGGTGCCTAAAGGATGCATCCTTTGGTACCTTCTGGATGCATTATCTGGCCTAACCTTCTTGTGACATTTTTATCCTCTGGTTGCTTCCTCTGGATGTATCTTCTGCCTATGGTGATGTCTTCTGCCTATGGTGACGTCTTCTTCTCGTGATATTTTATATAATAATTCTAACTACAAAATAAGATTACATGGAGTGCTTTTGTAAACATCAAAATCCTAAGTACTTAGAACCAACTTGGTTCCAACAGTTCATCCAATAAGTGCATTTGTGTCATTGGATTGTCATTTACGTCATTGTGGGCATCCCAAGGCTTAGTCGAATCCATATTCATTCTTAACCAATGTAGTTAATCCATAATTGTGTTTGTGTCATTTGTTTAACATTAACGTCATTTTGTGCATACCAAGGTTTATTCTAATCCATTTTTTTTCTTAACCAAGGTAGTTCATCAAATAAGTGCGTTCGTGTCATTGGATTAACATTTTCGTTATTTTTTGCATCACTAGTCTTATTCTAATCACTTATCGTTCTTAAGGAATATAGTCCATCCAAGAAGTGCGTTTGTGTCAATTGATTAACATTAAGGTCATTTATGCATCCCAAGGCTTATTCTCATGACTTTTTGTTCTTAAGGAATGTCATTCGTTCAGTAAGTGCGTTTATGTCAGTGGATTAACATCTACGACATTTTGAGTTTCACAAAGCCTATTCTAATCCATTTTCGTCCTTACACAATGTAGTTCGTCCAATAAGTGCTTGTGTGTCAAAGGATTAACATTTAGGTCATTTTGTGCATCCCACCTCACCCAATAAGTGCGTTTGTGTCGTTGGATTAACATTTACGTCATTTTGTGCATTCGAAGGCTTATTCTAATCACTTTTTGTTCTTAAGGAATGTAGTTCATTCAATAAGTGCGTTTGTGTCATTAAATTAACATGTACATCATTCTTACCTCCGAAGGCTAATTCTAATCCATTTTGATTCTTAACCTATGTAGTTCATCCAACAAGTGCGTTTGGATCATTGGATTATCATATACCTCATTTTGTGCATCCCAAGGTTTATTCTAATCCATTTTCATTCTTAAACAATGTAGTTCATCCAATCAGTATGTTTGTGTCATTTGATTAACATTTACTTCATTTTGTGCTTCCCATGGCTTATTCTAATCCATTTTCATTCAAACACAATGTAGTTAATCCGATAAGTGAGTTTGTGTCATTTGAATAACATTTACGTCATTATGTGCATCCCAAGGCTTAATCTAATCACTTTTCGTTCTTCAGGAATGTAATTAATCCGATAAGTGCGTTTGTGTCACTAGATTAACATTTACATCGTTTTGTGTATCCCAAGGCTTATTCTAATTCATCTTCGTTCTTAACCAATGTAGTTCATCCAATAAGTGTGTTTGTGTCATTGGATTAACAGTTATGTCATTTGGTGCATCCCAAGGCGTATTCTAATACCTTTTTCTTCTTAAGGAATACAGTTCATCTAATAAGTGCATTTGTGTGCATCGATTAACATTTACACCATTTTGTGCATCCCAAGGCTTCTTCTAATCACTTTTCTTTTTAAGGAATGTAGTTCATCCAATAAGTGCGTTTGTGTCATTCGCTTAACATTTAAGCCAATTTTTGCATTCCATGGCTTCTTCTAATCATTATTTGTTCGTAAAGAATGTTGTTCGTCCAAAAAGTGTGTTTGTGTCGTTCGATTAACATTTACGCCATTTTGTGCATCCCAAGGCTTATTCTAATCAATATTCCTTCTTAGCGAAAGAAGTTCTTCCAATAAGTGCGTTTGCGTCATTGGATTAACATTTACGTCATTTTGTGCATCCCATGGCTTATTCTTATCCGTTTTCGTTCTTAAACAATGTAGTTCATCCAATAAGTGAGTATGTGTCATTTGATTAAGATTTACGTCATTTTGTGCATCCCAAGGCTTAAGCTAATCACTTTTCATTCTTCAGGAATGTAATTTATCTGATAAGTGTGTTTGTGTCGCCAAATTAATATTTTCGTCGTTTTGTGCATCCCAAGGCTTATTCTAATCCATCTATGTTCTTAACCAATGTAGTTCATCCAATAAGCATGTTTGTGTCATTGGATTAACAATTAGGTCATTTTGTGCATCCCAAGGCTTATTCTAATACATTTTCGTTCTTAAGTAATGTAGTTCATCCAATAAGTACGTTTGTGTCATTGGATAAACATTTACGTCATTTTGTGCATCCCAAGGCTTATTCTAATCAATTTTTATTCTTAACCAATGTTGTTCATCCAATAAGTGTGTCTGTGTCTGTAACACCCCGAGTTTAAAACACAGCGCGAGTGTATTTTTTTTTAACCGAAATAAATAAATAAAAGGATTTCCTTTTTCCGAAATAATCCAATGATAATTTAAATAAAAATTAAAATTAAATCATTTCGTAAAATAATACGTCGTGCTTCAAATAATGAGCGTAATTAAATAATTACATCATAACTTAACCGAGTAAATGAGTTTTGGAAAATTAATCTTGAAAATATACGAAAATAAAGATACATCAAAATTGTATCCTGGACCCTCCAAAATATTTATCAGAGTGCGGAAAATATACAATTATCCCAAAATAAATAATTACACCCCTCAACACTAGGCCCTACACAAAAAGTCTAGTCTGATCATGCACTACGCTACAGTAGCAAGTTATTTCCACTGCCTCCTCCACAAGTCTCGTCTTCACCCCAGTGGTCTGTCCTCTACGTTGTCCGCGAATACTCCGTACGTGAAGATCAGGGGAAACTAACGACGTTTCTGTCGTTAGTGTAACCGTCGGTGGGACGGGTTTGGGTATCATCTGAGGGCAAAGCCCAATTTTCCACAATAATAGTAAAGGGTCACCGACCGAAATTAACAATTAACACATAGCATTTATATCACAGTAACGAACATATCCATGGCATATCATATAACAATGATGATAAATAAGGATGCTCATTCTGAACATTCATGACATGTATGCCTTTTCAAACAACAACCAATTAATATGGAAAACATGTTGTATGTACAACTAACACTTCAGCAATCACAATCATTCATCAGAAATTCAGCTTTTATAAAATACTTACACATATTAATTTCCAATCATCAACATATATATCCAAATTGTGACCCACCGGTCAATCACCCCGATGCAATATGTATATGCTCATGTATTCAACTTCTTATAATTACGAAGGTGCAGTCGCTCACAGACAAGCACAATTTAAATATGTTTGACTTTAACGGCCCTCAAGACCAGGGTGCAATCGCTCAACAGATCAGCACCAGTGCAGTTGCTCAACAGATCAGCACTCGTGCAGTCGCTCAACAGACCAGCACGTTTTACATATACCAAGGTACAATCGCTCAACAGACCTGTACCAGTGCAGTCGCTCAACAAACCAGCACTCGTGCAATCGCTGAACTGATCAGCACGTTTTTGCGCATTTCAGGGTACAGTCGCTCAACAGATCAGTACCAGTGCAGTCGCTCAACAGACCAGCACTCGTGCAATCGCTCAATAGATCAACACGTTTACGCATTACTCTGTGGCCCATCCCGGGTACCACCTGACTATGCAATGCATTAACATGCAATGTTTTCTCTTCACTGAAAATAGTATTCAACATCAGTAAAATTCAGCATTTCCATCATTTTCCCAAAACGTCTCAGCACAAATAATTTTATTATCATCACATCAATAATTAAACACTCAATCATCTCATCATTACCATTTCACATTTTCTTAAAACTCCATTCTTATTGTCATAAGTCCTCCAAATGTTTCCCGAACTCTTAAAATTAATAAAACAATGTTTAAAACTGAGATTTCTGGAAAACACGAATCTGTATTGGATTACAGCTTCCCTGTATTCGAATACAGAAGCCAAAACAGTACAGAATCAACACTCTGTATTCGAACACAGCTTCCTGGTATTTGAATACCGAAGCTGTCATAGTGCAAAAATCAGTATTTTCCACAGCATCAGTAGAGATCTCAAAAGTTTCATCATTACCATTTCAAACCATCACCAAAAACTCCATTTTAATTCATCACCAACATTCCTAATTCTCCTCAACACTTAAGGTTTGTAAAACAATGTTTAAAACTTTAGTTTTCTGAAAAACACGAATCTGTATTCAAACACAGCTCCCTTGTATTCGAATACATAAGCTAAAACTGCAATTTCAACACTCTGTATTCGAATACAGCATACATGTATTCGAATGCAGAAGACAAAATAGTGTATATTCAGCATTTTCCCAAAATCATTAAAGGTTTCAAGAACCTCATCATCTCCTCTTCAAAACTATTTCAAAAACTCCATTTTAAATCATTTCAAACCTTGCCAATGTTCCCCAACACTTAAAGTTCACATGACAGTGTTTGGAACACGATTTTCTGGAAAAACACGAATCTGTATTCGAATACAGAAGCAAAAATAGTGAAAATCAGCATCCTGTATTCGAATACGAGGGTGTTGTATTCGAATACAGATGCAAATACAGTGGTAAAATTTCAATTCTGTATTCGAATACGCCAGGGTCGTAGCCGAATACAGATGCTAAGTCAGAAGCAAAGATCCTTCATCTGTATTCAAATACAGAAGCTCGTATTCGAATACAAGTTCAAAAATTTGAATAAAACAGAAGCTTTTCAGGTTGTATTCGAATACACTCATGCCGTATTCGAATACACCTTCGAATTCAGTGAAATTTTCCTGAAACTCCCACACATTTTCAAACTTTTTCCTTTGAAAAAACCAACACAACCCCAAAACAGTTCCACCACTATTTTGAACCACAAAACTCAGGCATTTTTCATCAATAACAGATTGTCCAGAAAAGCACTTTCATCATTTTAAATTCTTTTCTTTTGAAAACATCAGCAACACCAGAATCACCCAAAACAGAATGATAACCCCCACAAAACAGACATTTTTACACGTTTACATTTGGATCATTTATCAAAACACATGCAAGGTATTTTCCAGAATTCTTACACAGTCAAAACAACATGCAAAGCATTTTCCAGGTTTCTCACACAAACAGAACATCACTGATGTATTTCAGCCAAAACAGCAAACTTCACATAACATCAAACTTCAACAGAATGCATTCCTCACATTTTATAATAAAATGCAAAACAGTTTTATGAACATGCATTTTGATCATCTTCAAAATAACATGCAAAACATTTTTCAGCTTTCCCACACAGACAAAACAGCATTGAGGTAACCACCAAACAGCAACATCACAGATTGTTAAAATCTCAACAGAATGCATTTTTCATCCTTCAAAGTGACATGCTAAACATTTTTTCTTCAAAAACTATAATGAAACAACATTAATGCCATAACAATATGCATTTACAGCCCTAATGCAAACTAGAAAGTGGAAGGTGCCCTTACCCCTGTTGCGTTTCTGCTCCCGTTCACGTTTCTGCGTCAAAAATCGGCGATGTTTCCGTTTGCGTTTGCCGCTACCAAAGTGGGTTCTCTAGCTCCGTAATGAGGAGAGGAACAACTTTTGTTCTGGGCACTTGGTGTTTCGGTGCTTGGATTTCCAAGTAATATCACTTTTGAGCAACTATCTCTTTTTTTTTTTAACGCACAGAACTCAGAATGGGAAGGGAAAGCTTTTCTGTAACATGCAATATGGAGGAGGAAAGCTTTTCTGCCTTTGTTCTGCCCTCTCTCGTCCATATATCGGCACATCTATGTGCCACCTCATCAAAAAAATAATATTAAAATATTGCTGGACCCTCCAGCACTTGACCGGTTTCATCGCAATTAGCCGATAATCCCTTAATTAACTTCCCGATAATTTACTCTTTATCCAATAATTTTAATTCATCTTCCAAAAATAAATATTTATATATATATATTCACACAAAACATACATATATTAAATATTTTACAAATATCTCCAAAATACACTTATATTAATCCCATAATTTAATTTTAAATTTAAGGGTCTTACATAAATGCATTTTCGTTCTTAACCAATGTAGTTCACCCAATACGTGTGTTTGTGTCATTGGATTAACATTTAAGTCATTTTTTGCATCCCAAGGCTTATTCTAATCACTTTTCGTTCTTAAGGAAAGTAGTTCATCCAATAAGTGCGTTAGTGTCATTGAGTTAACATTTATGTCATTTTGTGCATTCCAAGGATTATTCTAATCCATTTTCATTCTTACACAATGAAGTTCATCTAATAAGTGCGTTTGTGTCGTTGGATTAACGTTTACGTCACTTTGTGCATTCCAAGGCTTATTCTAATCACTTTTCGTTCTTAAGAAATGTAGTTCATCCAATAAGTGTGTTTGTGTCATTGGTTTAACATTTAGGTTATTCTGTGCATCTGAAGTCTTATTATAATCACTTTATGTTCTCAAGGAATGTAGTTCATCTAATAATTGCGTTTGTGTCATTGAATTAACATTTACGTCATTTTGTGCATTCCAAGGATTATTCTCATCCATTTTCGTTCTTAGACAATGTAGTCCATCCAATAAGTGAGTTTGTGTCATTAGATTAATATTTTCGTCATTTTGTCCATCCCAAAGCTTAATTTAATCATGTTTCGTTCTTCAGGAAAATAACTCATCCAATAAGTGAGTTTTTGTCATTGGATTAACATTTACGTCATTTTGTGCATCCCAAGGCTAATTCTAATCCCTTTTCGTTCATAAGGAATGAAGTTCATCCGATAATTGCGTTTGTGTCATTCGATTAACATGTACCTCATTTTGGGCATCCCAAGGCTAATTCTAATCCATTTTCATTCTTAACTAATGTAGTTAGTCTAATAAGTGTGTTGGTGTCATTGGGTTAACGTTGACGTCATTTTGTGCATCCCAAGGCTTATTCTAGTCACATTTCATTCTTAAGGAATGTAGTTCATCCAATAAGTGCATTTGTGTTATTGAATTGACATTTATGTTACTTTGTACATTTCAAGGATTATTCTAATCCATTTTCGTTCTTATACAATGTACTTAATCTAATAAGTGCGGTTGTGTCATTGGATAAACATTTACGTCATTTTGTGCATCCAATGACTTAATCTAATAACTACGTTTGTGTCCTTGGATTAACATTAACCTCATTTTCTACATCCCAAGGCTTGTTATAATCCCTTTTCATTCTTAAAAAATGTAGTTCATCAAAAAATTGCGTTTCTGTCATTGGATTAAAATTTACGTTATTTTGTGCATCCCAAGGCTTATTGTAATCATTTTGGTTCTTAGACAATTTAGTTGATCCAATAAGTGTGTCTGTGTCATTAGATTAACATTTAGGTCATTTTGTGCATCCCTTGGCATATTCTAATCACTTTTCGTTCTTAAGGAATATAATTCATCCAATAAGTGCATTTGTGTTATTCGATTAACATGTACGCCGGTTTTTGCATCCAGAGACTTCTTCTAATCATTTTTCGTTTTAAGAAATGTAGTTCACCCAATAAGTGTCTTTGTATCATTCGATTAACATTTACGCCATTTTGTGCATCCCATGGCTTCTTCTAATCATTTTTTGTTCTTAAGGAATGTTGTTCATCCAATAACTGCGTTTGTGTCGTTCGACTAACATTTACGCCATTTTGTGCTTCCCAAGGCTAATTTTTATCAATTTTCCTTCTTAAGGAATGTAGTTCATCCAATAAGTGTGTTTGTGTCATTGGATTAACATTTAGATCATTTTGTGCAGCCCTAGTCTTATTCTAATCACTTTTCGTTCTTAAGGAATATTGTTCGTCTAATAATTGTGTTTGTGTTATTGAATTAACTTTTAAGTCATTTTGTGCATCCCAAGGCTTATTCTAATCCATGTTAGTTCTTAGACAATGTAGTTCGTCCAATAAGTGCGTTTGTGTCATTGGATTAACATTTAGGTCATTTTGTGCTTCCCAAGGCTTAATCTAATCCCTTTTCGTTCTTAAGGAATGTTGTTCATCCAACAAGTGTGTTTGTGTCATTGCATTATCATTAACGTCATTTTGTGCATCCCATGGCTTATTCTAATCCATTTTTATTCTTAAACAATATAGTTAATCTAATAAGTGTGTTTTGTCATTCGATTAAGGTTAACAACATTTTGTGCACTAAAAGCTTATTCTAATCCTTTTTTGTTCTGAACCAATTTAGTTCATCCAATAAGTGTGTTTGTGTCATTGGATTAACATTTATGTAATTTTGTGCATCCCAAGGTATATTCTAATCTATTTTCGTTCTTAGAGAATGTAGTCCATCCAATATGTGAGTTTGTGTCATTGGATTCAGATTTACGTCGTTTTGTGCATCCCGAAACTTAATCTAATCAATTTTCGTTCTTCAAGAATGTAGTTCATCCAATAAGTGCGTTTTTGTCATTGGATTAACATTTAGGTCATTTTGTGCATCCCAAGTCTTTTTCTTATCCCTATTTATTCTTAAGGAATGATGTTCATCCAATAAGTGTGTTTGTGTCTTTGCATTAACATTTACTTCACTTTGTGCATTCCATGGCTTATTTTAATCACTTTTCGTTCTTAAGGAATGTAGTTCATCCAATAAGTGCGTTTGTGTCATTGGTTTAACATTTAGGTTATTCTGTGCATCCAAAGTCTTATTATAATCACGTTACGTTCTCGAGGAATGTAGTTCATCTAATAATTGCGTTTGTGTCATTCGATTAACATTAACGTCATTTTGTGCATCCAAAGGCTTATTCTAATCCATTTATGTTCTTAACCAATGAAGTTCATCCAATAAGTGCGTTTGTGTCATTGGATTAATATTTACGTCATTTTGTGCATCCCAAGGCTTATTCTAATCCATTTTTGTTCTAAACCAATGTAGTTTATCCCATAAGTGCGTTTGTGTCATTGAATTAACATTTATGTCATTTTGTGCTTCCCAAGGCTTATTCTAATCACTTTTCGTTCTTAAGGAATGTAGTTCATCTAATAAGTGTGTTGGTGTCATTGGATTAACATTTAGGTCATTTTGTGCATCTCAAGGCTTTTTGTAATCCCTTTGCGTTCTTAAGGAATGTAGTTCATCCAATAAGTGCATTTGTGTCCTTGGATTAACATTTACGTCATTTTGTGCATCCCAAGGCTTATTCTAATCCATTTTTGTTCTTAACCAATGTGGTTCTTCCAATAAGTTTTTTTGTGTCATTGGACTAACATTTACGTCATTTTGTACATCCCTAGGCTTATTTTAATCCATTTTCGTTCTTAACCAATGAAGTTCATCCAATAAATGCGTTTGTGTCATTGGATTAACATTTACATCATTTTGTGCATCCCAAGGCTTAATCTAATCACTTTTTGTTCTTAAAGTATGTAGTTCATCTAATAAGTACGTTTGTGCCTTGGATTATGTAAGAACTTTAATTTTAAATATTAATTTACGCAATTTTGGGGTATTTTGTAATAAAACTATTTGGACTTTTCAGCCAATTTGAAATTATTTTTTGAATTAAGTACCAAATATATTTTGAGATATTTGTAATACGATTAATATATTTATTTATTTATATATATATATATATATAAATTTTGAGGATGACTAAAAATTAATTGTTGTGGAATAATTTAATTATATTACGAGAAATTAAATACCAGGCAGTTTATCAAGAATTTGTCTGCCATTAGAGTTGCAACAGGAGTAGATAATTATCAAAATAGTTTGAGATGTGAGTGAAGTAATGTGTGTGAGGACATTTAGATAATACGGGGTTGATTTGATTAAAATGTATATATATTTATCCTCCTAGTCCGTGAGAGACTGCACCATGGTAATTAGTACTAAAGCCTGTGAGAGGCTACACTCTAAGTAAATCCTGCTAGTCCGTGAGAGACTGCACCATCGTAATTAGTACTAAGGCCTATGATAGGCGGTACAATTATGATTTACGCCCCTCGTGGAGGGTTTTGTTTTGAGGATTTCAGGATCATGTGCATTGGCATATACAAATTGCATTAGGGTGTTTGACATGGGAGGCATGATTGTTTTGATTCTGATATGTGGAAATGATATGTGCAAGTACCTTAAATTCTATGTTCCTAATAAGTTGTTGTCATTGTTGATTGTACTTCGGTTTGCAACATGATTTATATCTTTTGTTTCATAAAAAATTAGATGTTATATATTTTCAATAAGTAGGTATACTTATCTTGTCAATGTTGTTATCTTGCTGGAACGGCTATGTATGTATTGTTGGTTTTGTCGTATTTGGTAATTGTTAATTGTTATTTTCGGTTGGTGACCCTTTACATTATTGTGGAAAATTGGGCTTTGCCATCAGATGATACCCGAGTTCATACGACCGACGATTACCTTGACGACGGAGACGTCGTTAGACTTCCCTGATCGTCATATGCCGACTGCTTGGGTTTACGACCCCATCTCAAGCAGGGCAACTTATACGGGGAGAGTGGTGAGAACCAGTAGTATTGCCGGGGCAGTGTAGTATGTGGAGCACACTCACGCACGGATCGACTTTCCAGTACCTTCAGGATTGGTACTCGAGCAATGGAGGTGAGACGGAGGCCACCATAGGTGTGGTGACTTCTATTGTAATGGCAAGGGATGCGGTGCCTAAACCAGGGAAGGGTGAGAAGGTCAACGGACTGACGCCAGTGGAGGTTGACAACCCAGGTCCGTCCAAGCCGATAGAGGACTGTTTCGAGATTCCTGCGCCGCCGAAGCGACCTACATCATGGGTGGATCTGACTTCGGAGGAGACTGATCCTTCTCTGGCTGATGAGTAGGAGGATGTCACGTCGAGGCGAGAGACTGCGTCGGACGACACTTGTGGAGAGTGTGGTGGTAACCCTTGTTATTGTAGTTATTAGTGCATGATCAGATTAGTTTTTGATGTATAGGGCCCTAGTGTTTTGGTGGTTGTACTTATTTCATTTTGGGATGACTGTACCTATGATGTACCTTGACAGTGAGTATTGTAGGTGGGTCCATGATCCAAATTTTTTTTGATATGACCAGGGGGGAGACAGCATTCTTCGAGCAACACTTCTGTGCAGGTGTCTGCCGAGAATGGGTATAAGCGTTGTCTGACTGGTCTCATAGCCCAGGTGTATTTTCAATTTGTATATTTTGAATATTAATTCCGAAAACTATCATAACATGTTATTGTTATGATGTAATTATTTAATTACATTTGTCGTTTTGTATTACAACGTAATACTTTATTGAATGGTTTTATTTTAATTCTATTTGTTTTATTTTGGGAAAAAAAATAGACTCGCGATGTTTTAGATTAACATTTATGCCATTTTGTGAATGGCAAGGCTTATCCTAATCACTCTTCGTTCATATGGAATGTAGTTCATCCAATCATTGCATTTGTGTCATTGGATAAACATTTACGTCATTTTGTGCATCCTAAGGCTTATTCTAATCGAATTTCGTTCATAAACAATGTAGTTGATCCAATAAGTGTGTTTGTGTCATTGGATTAACATTTAGGTCATTTTGTGCATCCCAAGGCTTATTCTAATCACTTTTCGTTCTTAAGGAATGTCGTTCATTCAATAAGTCTGTTTGTGTCATTGGATTAACATTTACGCCATTTTGTGCATCGCAAGGCTTATTCTAATCACTTTTTTTTCTTAAGGAATGCAGTTCATCCAATCGTTAAGTTTGCGTCATTGGATTAACATTTACGTCATTTTGTGCATCGTAAGGCTTAGTCAAATCCATATTCGTTCTTAGACAATGTAGTTGATCGAATAAGTGCATTTGTGTCATTGGATTCACATTTACGTCATTTTGCGCTTTCCAAGGCTTATTCTAATCCATTTTCGTTGTTAACCAATGTATTCATCCAACAAGTGCATTTGTGTCATTGGATTAATATTTACACCATTTTGTGCATCCCAAGGATAATTCTAATCACTTTCGTTCTTAACGAATAAAAATCATCCAAGAAGTGCGTTTGTGTCAATAAATTAACATTTAGGTCATTTTATGCATCCCAAACCTTATTTTAATCACTTTTCGTTCTTAAGTAATGTCGTTCATTCAATAACTGTGTTTGTGTCATTCGATTATCATTTGCGTCATTTTGTTCATCCAGAGGCTTATTCTCATCCAATTTCGTTCGTAACAAATTTAGTTCATCCAATGATTGCGTTTGTGTCATTGAATTAACATTTACGTCATTTTGTGCATCCCAAGGCTTATTCTAATCTCTTTTCTTTCTTAAAGAACGAAGTTCATCCAATAATTGTGTTTGTGTCGTTGGATTAACATTTAGGTCATTTTGTGGATCCCAAGGCTCATTCTAATCCATTTTTGTTCTTAACCAATATAGTTCATCCAATAAGTGCGTTTGTGTCATTGGATTAACATGAACATCATTTTGTGCATCCCCAGGCTAATTATAATCCATTTTCATTCTTAACCAATGTAGTTCGTCCAATAAGTGCGCTAGTGTCATTATATTTACATTTACGTCGTTTTGTACTTCCCAAGTCAAATTCTAACCTATTTTCGTTTTTAGCAAATGTAGTTCATCCAATAAGTGTGTTTGTGTCATGGGATTAACTTTTACGTCATTTTGTGCATGCCAAGGCTTATTTTAATCACTTTTCGTTCTTCACCAACGTAGTTTATCCAATAGGTGCATTCGTGTCGTTGATTTTACATTTAGGGCATTTTAATCATACCAAGACTGTGTCATTTTAATCATTTTAATCACTTTAGACAATGTAGTTCATCCAATAAGTGCGCCTGTGTCATTGGATTAACATTTACTTCATTTTGTTCATCCCTAGACTTATTCTAATACCTTTTCGTTCCTAAAGAATTTAGTTCATCCAATAAGTGCATTTGTGTCATTAGATTAACATTTATGTCATTTTGGGCATCCCAAGCCTTAATCTTACCATTTTGTGTCATTGGATTAACATTTAGGTCATTTTTTGCATCCCAAGGCTTATTCTTATTACTTTTCGTTCTTCACCAACGTAGTTTATCCAATAAGTTCGTTTGTGTCATTGACTTAACATTTAGGTCATTTTGTGCATCTCAAGGCTTATTCCAATCAATTTTCTTTCTTAGATAATCTAGTGCGTCCAATAAGTGCGTTTGTGTCATTGGATTTACATTTACGTCATTTTGTGCATCCCAAGACTTAATCTAATTTCATCTTGTTTTTCAGGAATGTAGTTCATATAAATGCGTTTTTGTCATTGGATTAATATTTAGGTCTTTTTGTGCATCCCAAGGCTTATTCTAATCCTTTTTCGTTATTCACCAATGTAGTTTATCCAATAAGTGCGTTTGTGTCATTGAATTAACATTTACGTCAATTTTTGCATCCCAAGGCTTAATCTAATCACTTTTCGTTATTAACGAATGTAGTTCATCCAATAAGTGAGTTTGTGTCCTATAATTAACATTTAAGCCATTATGTATATCCCATGGCTTATTCTAATCACTTTTCGTTCTTAAGGAATGTAGTTCATCCAATAATTGTGTTTTTGCCATTGGATTAAGAATTACATCATTATCTGCATCCCTAGGCTTCTTCTAATCCATTTTCGTTCATAGACAATGTAGTTCATCCAATAAGTGCGTTTGTGTCATTGGATTAACATTTAGGTCATTTTGTGCATCTCAAGTCTTATTCTAATCACTTTTTGTTCTTAAGGAATTTAGTTCATCTAATAATTGCAATTGTGTCATTGAATTAACATTTACGTCATTTTGTGCATCCAAAGGCTTATTCTAATCAGTTTTCGTTCTTCACCAATGTAGTTCATCCAATAAGTGCGCTTGTGTCATTCGATTAACATTTACGTCATTTTGTGCATCCAAAGGCTTATTTTAATACCTTTTCGTTCCCAAGGAATGTAGTTCTTCCGATAAGTGAGTTTGTGTCATTGGATTAACATTTATCCCAAGGCTTATTCTAATACCTTTTTGTTCCTAAGGAATGTAGTTCGTCCAATAAGTGAGTTTATGTCATTGGATTAACATTTACGTAATTTTGTGCATCCCAAGGCTTAATCTAATCACTTTTCTTTTTTTAGGAATGTAGTTCATATAAGTGTGTTTGTGTCATTGAATTAACATTTACGTCATTTTGTGCATCCCAAGGATTCTTCTTATCAACTTTTGATCTTAACCTATTTAGTTCATCCAATAAGTGCGTTTGTGTTATTGAATTTACATTCACGGCATTTTGTTCATCCTAAGACTAATTCTAATCCATTTTCATTGTTAGACAATGTAGTTCATCAAATAAGTGTGCTTGTGTCATTGGATTAACATTTACATCATTTTGTGCATCCCAAGGCTTATTCTAATACCTTTTGGTTCCTAAGGAATGTTGTTTATCCAATAAGTGCGTTTGTGTCATTGGATTAACATTTATGTCATTTTGTGCATCCCAAGGCTTATTCTCATCCATTTTCCTACTTATACAATGTAGTTGATCCAATAAGTGGGTTTTTGTTATTGGAATAACATTTAGGTCATTTTGTGCATCCAAAAGCTTATTCTAATCACTTTTCATTCTTCACCAATGTAGTTCGTCCAATAAGTGCGTTTGTGTCATTGGATTAATATTTACGCCATTTTGTGCATCCCAAGGCTTATTCTCAACCATTTTCCTACTGAGACAATGTAGTTGATCCAATAAGTGCGTTTTTGTCATTGGATTAACATTTAGGTCATTTTGTGCATCCCACGGCTTATTCTATTCACTTTTCATTCTTCACCAACATAGTTTATCCAATATGTGCGTTTGTTTCATTGAATTAACATTTACGTCATCTTGTGCATCCCAAGGCTTATTCTAATCAAGTTTCTTTCATAACCAATTTAGTTCATCCATTCAGCGCGTTTGTGTCATTGAATTTACATTTACTCCATTTTGTTCATCCCAAGACTAATTCTAATCCCTTTTCGTTGTTAGAAAACGTAGTTCATCCAATAAGTGTGCTTGTGTCATTGGATTAACATTTACGTCCTTTTGTGCATCCCAAGGCTTATTGTAATACCTTTTTTTTCCTAAGGAATGTAGTTCATCCAATAAGGGCATTTGTGTCATGTGATTAACATTTACGACATTTTGTGCATCCCAAGGCTTATTGTCATCCATTTTCCTACTAAGACAATGTTGTTGATCGAATAAGTGCGTTTTTATCATTGGATTAACATTTACATCATTTTGTGCATCCCAAGGCTTATTCTAATCCATTTTTGTTCTTAGACAATGTAGTCGATCCAATAAGTGTGTTTTTGTCATGGCATTAACATTTAGCTCATTTTGTGCATCCTAGCTTTAATCTAATCACTTTTCGTTCTTCAAGAATGAAATTCATATAAGTGCATTTTTGTCATTGGACTAATATTTAGGCCATTATGTGCATTCCAAGGCTTATTCTAATCCCTTTTTGTTATTAACTAATGTAGTTTATCCAATAAGTGCGTTTGTGTCATTGAATTAACATTTATGTCATGTTGTTATTCCAAACAAACAGGAATCAAATATCAATTTTATTCCAGAAGTTATTCTGACCAGAAGATGGCCTGGCAGTGAAAAATTACATGTTCCAAACTTGTTCCAGACTTGACCAGAAAGTATGTTTATGAGTCCAGAACAAGAGGATCAATTCAGATTTGGCCCAGACCATAAGATAGCATGATTCAGGGCATGGAACTAAGTCCAGACCAGAAGAAATGAATTCCAGAATCAATCCAGACCTAGTCCAAAATCAAAGGTAAAATGTCCAGACTGAAATATTTTTTGTTCAAGTTAATTTCAGTTTGTTCCAGACCAAATTCCAGAATCTGTCCAGATCAGAGTAAAGACTTCCAGATCAATGGTTCAGAAATAATTATTTGGTCCAGTGATGGTCCATATCAGAAAATCAGACCATGGCCTAGTGTTGGCCGAAATCAGAGGAATAGGATGTGCAAGTCCAGAAATGGCCGAGTCCAGAAGATTTCAGCATATCAGGCGCGCATCCAGGCTGGCCTTAATCAGAAGATCAGAGGGTCAGGAAGTGTGGTCCAGGGAAGGCCGAAATCAGAGGATCACAGCATAACAATCAGTATAGTCCAGATGTGGACTAGCGCACAAAGATCCAATGGTCCCGATTTAATTAGGAAATTTATACGATGGAGAATTTAATTTATTTTGATCAAAGTATTAAAAAGATTTATTACAAAAATAAAGTGAGGGGTTGTGGAATTCAGGAGCATTGGCGGGAACAACCAACAGATTTAATTGGCCAGTTATTTTGAAAGAAAATCAGAAGATATGTTTTTTATTTATATGAAGCCCAATTGGTCAAGTTATTTTTGCAAGAGAATCCAGCAAGATTCAGCTCGAAATTAAGCATTGGAAGAGGCCCAAATCTGCATCTATAAAAGGAAGCTCAAGGCAGAATACTCAAGCATCGAAAATCACAAAAGAGTCATACACTTCCAAAGCAACCACTCTCAAATTTTCATATAAGTCAATTGTGAGTTTCAGCTTTCAAGAAGCAAGTACTTGGTTACTTTCTTTCCACTATGGCAAATCTAAGTTGTTGAAGTAGAGTCTACAATCTGAGGGAGTCAGTAGAGGTAGCAGTTTACATGGCAATTAGATAGGGTTGTATCTAAGTTGTTGAAGTAGAGTCTACAAACTGAGGGATTCAGAAAGGGTAGCAAGGTACTTATCAATTAGATTCATAGTGTTGTGAATTCTTCTACAATCTGGGGTGTCAGATTGGCTGAAGAACAGGAGTTGTTTTTTCGTCAAAGAAGTCTAGGATTGTTGGACTATTTGAGAAGACTGACTTGGAGGGTTAGTAGCAAGGTTGTAATTCAAGGTTGAATTAGTGAAATCCTTCAAGGCGAAGGGACTGGACGTAGCCTCGTTAACGGTGAACCAGTATAAAATCTGTGAGTTTTTATTTTATTTTTATCCGCTGCTAACTCTGTTTTAATTATACATCAAGTTTTGTTTTGAAAGTATTAAAACAGGAAAAGTATTCAAGTTAAGTCAAACACAATTGAACCCCCCCTTCTCGTGTTTGCAACTTCAATTGGCATCAGAGCTCGGTCTCAAGGCTGAGCACTTAACAGTATTTGAGGAAAGGTCCAAGGGGTTCAATATGTCAGAAGAATTGGGAGGCAACATGAACAGACCACCAATATTTGATGGAGAAAGGTTTGAGTATTGGAAGGACAGACTGAGAATTTTTGTCATATCTCAAGATCCTGAATTATGGAAGATGATAGTCAGAGGATACACTGCACCTACTGATCAAGAAGATCCAACGAAGAAACTAGACTTGGATGATATGAAACCAGATCAGATCAGACTACACAGACTTTATCACAAGTCCAGAACCATCATGGTCAGTGCAATCACATTCAAGGAATTTGATAGATGCACAAATAAAGAAACAGCAAAGAGTATATTCGATAGTCTGGTTCTGACCTATGAAGGAACCAAGCAGGTTCAACAAACAAAGGCTAACATATTGGTCAGAAAGTATGAGCTGTTCAAGATGGAAGAGGATGAAGACAATGACACAATGTTCTGCAGATTCCAGACTTTGGTATCAGGTTTAAAAGTATTAAACAAAAGCTATACCACTGCAGATGATGTTATGAAAATTCTATGAAGTTTACCAAAAAGGTGGAGACCAAAGGTTACTGTAATACAGGAAGCTAAGGATCTGAATAACCTAAGGCTTGAAGACCTGATCAGCTCACTCAGGTCTCATGAAATAGAACTGGAAGAAGATGAACCAAAGAAGAAGAAAAATCTGGCTCTGAAGTCGAAACAGAAGAAAGCTGCAAAGGCAGTATCAGAATTAGAGGATAGTGACAGTGACTGTGATGATATGGCTTACTTAACCAAAAAGATGGTTAAGATCTTGGAAAACAGAAAGAGGAGAGGTTCCTAGAAGAAACATAACAGCAAGGAAGAATCTGACAAGAAGAACATCATCTGTTATGGATGCAATGAACCTGGACATATCAAGTCAGAATGTCCAAATCTAGAAAAAGGAAAACAGCACAAGAAGAGTTCCAGATACAGAAAGAAAGGTCTGATGGCTGCCTGGGATGTATCAGAATCAGAAGAAGAATCGTCTGATGAAGAAGATGCAGAAACAGCAAAGATGGCACACATCATGTATGCTTCTGGTCCTCATAAAGGCATGATTTCAGGAAAGAAAGCAGGCAAGAGGAAGAATGAACAAAGCAGTCATTCAAGCAAGTCTGAAAGCACATAAGAGGAAGCAATTCTGTATCTGATGGCTCATACCTACTCAAGTTCTGAATATAGCTCAGGCTCTGCAACAGAATTAGAAGATGAAGACGATGAGGTATTTTCTGATCTCTCTAAATCTGAATTGATTGAGACTTTAAAAGATTTATTAAATGCAAACAGTAAAAGATCTTTAAAACTGAAAACTCTTCAGGAAGATAAGAAAAATCTAACTAAAGAAGTCCAAGTTTTAAAGAATCAAAATTATGAGTATGCAACTGAAAACAAAGATTTTAAAACTGAAGTTGCAGGACTCAAGTCTGAAAACCAAACTCTGAAAAGTAATAAATGTTCCACTTTTGAAACTGTTTGTAAATCTGATATGCATGAGCAAGTTTTTCAAAACTTTATTTCCAATGGAATGGAAAGAAGTAAAAATGCATCTATGATTTATGGAAACAGTAATTCTGGAAAAAGAGGTCTTGGTTTTACAGAAACAATTACTGAAAATAAAGCTGTTCATTCTGATGTTTTATGTAGTGTTTGTGCCAAGAAAGGTCACTCTGAATTATCTTATCCAATGGTAAAATCTGAACAAGATCAGAGAGCTGTTACAACTAACAAACCTGGACCCAATCAGTTCTGGGTACCAAAAGATCAAATTGTCTATGTTGCAGATATTCTGAGCAACCAGAAGGAGACACCAACAATGGTGCCTGGACAATGGATGTTGGCAATGCACAAGCAGAAGAAGGTTTATGTTCCAACATCTACCAAACAGAAGCAAAGTGACTCTGGTAGAAGAAGAACTGGTCAACACAATACCTATCAGAACCAGAACCAGATTTATAGGAGGAACAGGAAATATCATGGATATCACTCGTATCAGAACAAGAACTAGAACCATAATCAGAACTGGAACCAGTATCAAAGGAACAGGAACTGGAACCAGAACTAGAACTGGAGGCACAGAAACTGGAACCAGAATCAACACTGGAACCAGAATCAGAATCAGTACCAGAACCTGAACAAGTATCAGTATCAAAGGTTGAGGTATGATCATCAAAACTACTCTAATTATCAAAATCAGTATAATTACCAGAACCACCATAAGTTCCATAATCACTAGAGGAATATGGTGTATGAGCCAAAACAGAAATTAAAGAATCAGAATCAAGAGAGTTCTTCAAACTCTCCAGTGAGATTCATCAAGACTACAAACATGGAAGGGAATTCAAATTCCCTCATCCAAACCATGTAATCTCAGAACATATAGATTACGAATCTGAAAATCAGAAGCAAGAGGATTTTAAGAGTAAACCTGAGGCTACATCTTGCTGTAAATACTATTATTATTTAATATTTACTGTGATAACAAGAAGCTTGATCTTAACAAATCAAAGCTAGATAAGTATTCTGCAGGTTTTCAAAACATCAGAGGAACCAGGTGATTCACACGAATTGACCACTCAGAAGAAACAAAATTCTAGTGGTTTCAAAAACAAACAGAAACCACCAGAAGCAGAATTAATGGTTTGGCTGTACTAAGTTCATTTTTAAATTAATTGATTTATATTATGGTATATGACAAACTGCTTGACAAATCAAAGCAAGATAAAGATAGTACAGGTTCATCAGAACCAAACGGAGCAGAAGCAGAACGAATGGTTTGGCTGTATTGAGTTAAATTTTAACTTATTTGATTTGCATTATGTAAAATGACAAACTGCTTGATCTTAACAAATCAAAGCAAGATAAAAATAGTGCAGGGAGCAGAAGCACAAGAAATAGAAGTACCTAGAAAGGTAAAGGATACAAGCAAGTCAGCAACACATGACAAATCTTCAAAAGATAAATCTGATCAAGTCATAAACAGCCAAGATAAGTCAGAAGTGAAATCTGGATATTTACCAGAATCTAAAGCTGTTACAGATTCACCAGAACCAGAAGCTGATTCATCATAATCGGAAGCTGTTACAGAACCAGAAGCTGATGCGAACCAAGCATTGTTGATGACGTTTTGGCAGAGGAAGGTTGGATACTTGCAATGCAAGAAGAGCTAATTGAAATTCAAAGGAATGATGTTTGGGATCTGGTATCCAGACCAAACAGAAGCATTATTGGAACCAAGTAGGTATTCATAAACAAATTCAATGAAAAGGGTGAAGTTGTAGCTCAAGGATACAGTCAACAGAAAGGTATGGATTACACTGAGCCTTTTATTCCAGTGGCCAGGTTAGACGCATTTAGAATTCTCTTATCGTTTGCTGCTAATCATGATATAATGCTGTATCAAATGGATGTCAAAAGTGCATTCTTAAATGGCTACATAAAGAAGTCTATGTCAAACAGCCCCCTGGTTTTGAAAATTCTGATTTTCCAGACCATGTTTTTAAACTTAAAAAGTCTTTATATGGTTTAAAACAAGCACCAAGGGCATGGTATGATAGACTTAGCAACTTTCTGCTTAAGAATGAATTTAATAGAGGCCAGATTGATAATACACTATTTAGGAAATCCATTAAACATTATATTCTGATTATTCAAGTATATGTTGATGATATCATATTTGGATCAACTAATGGCACTTTGTGCAAAGAGTTTTCTCACCTAATGCAGAAGGAGTTCTAAATGAGCATGATGGGAGAACTTAAGTTCTTCCTGGGAATTCAGATTCATCAAGGCAAATCAGGTATACTCATTCACCAATCAAAATATACTAAAGAACATCTCAAAAAGTTCAAGATGAGTGACTGTAAGCCAATGGCCACCCCCATGCACCCAACCTGCTCACTTGAGAAAGATGAAACCAGCCAAAAGGTAGACCAGAAAACATACAGACCTGGAAACGAATAGTATAAGTGGGAACTGCACTTTGTTCTGTGATAACACTTCAGCCATAAACCCTATCTTACACTCTAGAGCCAAACACATTGAAATAAAACACCATTTCATTAGGGACCATGTTCAAAAAGGGACTTTGAGCATCCAGTTTGTGGACACTGATCATCAATGGGCTGATATCTTCACCAAGGCATTACCAGAAGATAGGATCGAGTTCATTAAGAAGCATCTCAGCATGACCTCCATATCTGACTAGCTCAAGTAGTCATCTTAGGAGTTTTTAAAATTTCTTGCAATTTTATTTTATGTCTTTTAATTTCAGTTTTATTTTCTGTACTTTGTAAAGAGAAAAACAAAAAAAATACAAAAATAGTAGGACCACTTTTGGGCTGATGACAAAAAGGGGGAGAAAGAGAGAGAGAGAGAAAGAAAGGAGAAATAAGTAGAAAAGGAGAGATAAAAAGAAAGAAGGAGAGAAAAAGAAAGAGAGAAAACAGAAGGAGTTGAAAAGGAGAGGAAACGGGGAGAGAGAAAAACAAAGAAAAAAAAGAAAGAGTGAAAACAGAAGGAGTTGAAAAGGAGAGGAAATGTGAAGAGAGAAAAAGAAAGAGAGCAAAAAGAAAGAGTTGAAAAGGAGAAGAGAAGAGAAGAAAAGAAAGAGAGAACAAAGAAGGAGTTGAAAAGGAGAGTATCAGACTTAGGGGGAGAGATTGGTCTGAGGGGGAGTAATTCAAAGTCTTCGAGTCATAAGTAAGCAAAATAAGTTAAGGTTTTGTCATCATCAAAAAGGGGGAGATTGTGGGAACCAAGTTGGTTCTAAGTACTTAATTTTTGATGCTTACAAATGTACTATATGTAAACTTATTTTGTATTTTGAATTATTAAGTTAAATTGCCCAGAAACTAAAGGAATCAGAAGCAGTGATCAAAGGATTCCAGAAAAATGAATTTTGGAATGACCAGAAGATACTCCAGGAATGTCAAAAAATGACCAGAAGATATCTTTGATGGCCCAGATCAGAAGGAATAAGAATCAGAATGAAACATGGATCATACCATTGGAAAGCTTGCCAGAAGGAGAGTTGTTCCAAACAAACAGGAATCAAATATTAATTTTATTCCAGAAGTTATTCTGACCAGAAGATGGCCTGACAGTGAAAAATTACTTGTTCCAGACTTGACCAGAAGGTATGTTTATGAGTCCAGAAGAAGAGGATCAATTCAGATTTAGCCCAGACCATAAGATAGCATGATTCAGGGCATGGAACTAAGTCCAGACCAGAAGAAATGAATTCCAGAATCAATCCAGAACTGGTCCAAAATCAAAGGTAAAATGTCCAGACTGAAATATTTTTTGTTCAAGTTAATTTCAGTTTGTTCCAGACCAAATTCCAGAATCTGTCCAGATCAGAGTAAAGACTTCCAGATGAATGGTTCAGAAATAATTATTTGGTCAAGTGATGGTCCAGATCAGAAAATCATACCATGGCCTAGTGTTGGCCGAAATTAGAGGAACAAGATGTGCAAGTCCAGAAATGGCCGAGTCCAGAAGATTTCAACATATTAGGCGCGCATCCAAGCTGGCCGAAATTAGAAGATCAAAGGGTCAGGAAGTGTGGTCTAGGGAAGGCCGAAATCAGAGGATCACAACATAACAATCAGTATGGTCCAGATGTGGACTAGCGCATGAAGATCCAATGGTCCAGATTTAATCAGGAAATTTATACGGTGGAGAATTTAATTTATTTTGATCAAAGTATTAAAAAGATTTATTACAAAAATAAAGTGAGGTGTTGTGGAATTCAGGAACATTGGCGGGAACAACCAACAGATTTAATTGGCCAGTTATTTTGAATGAAAATCTGAAGATATGTTTTTTATTTATATGAAGCCCAATTGGTCAAGTTATTTTTGCAAGAGAATCCAGCAAGATTCAGCTCGAAATTAAGCATTGGAAGAGGCCCAAATCTGCATCTATAAAAGGAGGCTCAAGGCAGAATACTCAAGCATCGAAAATCACAAAAGATTCATACACTTCCAAAGCAACCACTCTCAAATTTTCATATAAGTCAATTGTGAGTTTCAGCTTTCAAGAAGCAAGTACTCGGTTATTTTCTTTCCACTGTGGCAAATCTAAGTTGTTGAAGTAGAGTCTACAATCTGAGGGAGTTACTAGAGGTAGCAGGTTACTTGGCAATTAGATAGGGTTGTATCTAAGTTGTTGAAGTAGAGTCTACAAACTGAGGGATTCAGAGAGGGTAGCAAGGTACTTAGCAATTAGATTCATAGTGTTGTGAATTCTTCTACAATCTGGGGTGTCAGATTGGCTGAAGAACAGGAGTTGTTTTTTCCTCAAAGAAGTCTAGGATTGTTAGACTATTTGAGAAGACTGGCTTGGAGGGTCAGTAGCAAGGTTGTAATTCAAGGTTGAATTAGTGAAATCCTTCAAGGCGAAGGGACTGGACGTAGCCTCGTTAACGGTGAACCAGTATAAAATCTGAGTTTTTATTTTTATTTTTATCCGCTGCTAACTCTGTTTACGTCATTTTGTGTCATTGAATTAACATTTACGTCATTTTGTGCAACCCAAGGCTTATTCTAATCAAGTTTCGTTCTTATCTAATTAAGTTCATCGAATAAGTGCGTTTGTGTCATTGTATTAACACTTACGTCCTTTTGTGCATCCCAAGGCTTATTCTAATCACTTTTCGTTCTAAAGGAATGTAGTTCATCCAATAAGTACGTTTGTGTCAGTGGATGAACATTTACGTCATTTCGTGCATTAGAAGGCTTATGCTAATCACTTTTCATTCTAAACCAATGTTGTTCATCCAATAAGTGCGTTTGTGTCATTGGATGAACATTTAAGTCATTTTGTGCATCCCAAAGCTTATTCTAATCACTTTTCTTTCTTAAGGAATGTAGTTCATCCAATAAGTGCGTTTGTGTCATTGGATGAACATTTACGTCATTTTGTGCATTCCATGTCTTATTCTAATCACTTTTCGTTCATAAATTTGTTCATCCAATAAGTGCGTTAGTGTCATTAATTTAACATTTACTTAATTTTGTGCATCCCAAGGTTTATTCTAATCACTTTTCGTGCTTAAGGAATGTAGTTCATCCAATTAGTGCGTTTTGTGTCATTGGCTGAACATATACGTCATTTGTGCATTCCAAGGCTTATTCTAATCACTTTTCGTTCTAAACCAATGTTGTTCGTCCAATAAATGCGTTTCTGTCATTAATTTAACATTTACGTCATTTTGTGCATCCCAAGGTTTATTGTAATCACTTTCGTTATTAACGAATGTAGTTCATCCAATAAGTGCGTTTGTGTCATTGGATGAATATTTACGTCATTTTGTGCATCCCAAGGCTTATTCTAATCACTTTTCGTTCTTAACCAATGTTGTTCATCCAATAAACACGTTTGTGTCATTGGATGAGCATTTACGTCATTTTGTGAATCCTAAAGCTTATTCTAATCACTTTTCTTTCTTAAGGAATGTAGTGTTGAGAAAAAAATCTCTGTTAATGATACCAAAATTATCTTAAGATTCTGATTACACTAATGCATGCATTTAAGTATTGTACCAAGAAAGGAACAGGATCCAAAGATCGCAACCTCCTGTCCAGAAGAATGAATGCATGCAGGAAACAAAGCCGTTAATTCCAGAAGCAGAAAACCTGAAAGTTGAAGACACCAGATGATGCATCCAGAAGGAACCAGAGGATGCATCTTGAAATTACCACAGGATATCTTTGCTGGCCCATATCAGAAGGAAGCAAAGTCCGAAAGAGACATGGACAAGACCAGAAGGAAGCTTGGCAGAGGGAGACTTGATCCAGACCAGAAGGAATCATAAGTCAAACTTAGTCCAGAAGTTATTCTGACTAGAAGATGTCCTGGGAGTGAAATGATAAACAACTCAGACTTGATCCAGACTTAATCAGAGGATAAGTTAATGGGTCCAGAACAAAAAAATCAATCCAGATTTGACCTAGACCAGAAGATAGTAGGGTTTAGGGTATGAAACTAAGTCCAGACCATAAGAAATGATGTCCAGATATGATCCAGACCTGATCCAAATCAGAAGGTAAAATGTCCAGACTGAAATATCATTTGTCCAGATTTAATTTCAGTTCAATCTAGACCCAGTTCAGAATTGGTCTAGATCAGAGGGAAAAGGTTCAGATAAATGGTCTAGATTTAAGAATATGGCCCAGTGTGGGCCTAGATGAGAAGATCAGACCATGGCCCAGTGTTGGCCGAAATTAGAAGGTCAGAATATATGGTCCAGAATTAGCTGAGATCAGGGGATCACAGCAGACCAGTTTGCTAGTCCAGGTTGGTCGACATCAGAAGATGAACTTCAGAAGATATACATCAAAAGATGAACTTCAGAAGATATACATCAGAAGATGAACTTCAGAAGATATACATCAGAAAATGATCATCAGAAGTTATACATCAGAAAATGATCATCAGAAGTTATACATCAGAAGATATATATCAGAAGATAATAGATGAACATCAGAAGTTATACATCAGAAGATATATATCAGTAGATAAGAAATGAACATCAGAAGACATACATCAGAAGATGAACATAAGAAGATATACATCAGAAGATGAACATCAGAAGATGAATACCATAAAAAGATCACCAGAGGATGAACTCTAGCTACTTCTTCATCCTCCTACAACACTACTAACAATTCCAAAGTATCAAAAGCTGCATCATTCGCGAATAGAGACGGGTCATGTCTTGGAACCAGAAAAGAGAACTGGCCAGTTGTTAAAAACGTATGGAATGATCCAACCTCCTGGAAAGCTAAGTAAAGAAGTAACCTCCCAAGTGCTTGGGTGTAAAAGGACAGAATGGCAAGGCTGTAAATTCAAAACAAAACTGAGGATCATTACAACTTGGGAAAATGGTCAGAAAAGAAAATTTTCTTGAAGAGAAAGTTTCCTTCTCTCTATAAAAGGAAGGCTAGTCTTCTTCAGCAAAACACACAACTACACGAGCAAAAAAGAAAATATCAAGAGGCTATCTAGAGCATTATCAATCTCCTTTCAAGCTTTCTATAATCTTATACTAGATGTTTGTTTCATCATTGTAGAAAGTAATTCCTATCAAACTACTTCATAGCATCTTTAGAACTTCAAGTGAGTAACACTTGAGAGAAATCAGAAGGAAAGAATTATAAGCTTGGTGAAGCTAAAGAATACACGATTTGTAATCAACCTTAGTGAGAGGCTGATAGCTTTTGATACTTAGTAAAAACTCACAAGTGTGTGAGGATTAGACGTAGCCTTCATTGGGTGAACCAGTATAAAAATTCGTGTGTCATTATTTTCTCTCTACTTTTCAACATCTGATAATCATCTTCTAAAAGAGGACAATAGTTTAAAACTAAAACAGAATTTTTAAAACCTCGAATATCTCTATTCAACCCCCCTTCTAGTGATATTCAAGCCACTTCAATTCGCATTAGAGCAAGGTTCTCTAAAAAACTACACCTAACAATGTAAGAGAAAAAGATCCAAAAAGAAAAAAATGTCAAAAGCTAAGTATATCCCAGAAGGAGGATCATCCAGCAGACCTCCCTACTTCGATGGAACTGACTACTACCACTGGAAAGGCAAGATGAGATTGTTTCTCATATCTCAAGATAACAACATGTGGCCAGTGGTAGAAAAAGGAAATCATGTCATCAGAATCAACAGTGCAGATCCAACCTCTGACGAAAAACCTCAAACACAATGGACAGCTGAAGAAAATTGCAAGGTACTTCTAAACGCTAAAGCTCATTTATTTCTAACGTGTGCTTTGAGTAGGGAAGAGTATGATAGAGTTAAAGAATGCCAAAGTGCTAAGGAACTATGGGACACCTTGAAGATCCATCATGAAGGTTCAAGTCACGTTAAAGAGGCCAGAATTGACATGGGAGTAAGAGAGTTCGAGTTGTTTGAAATGAAGGAAGAAGAAACAATTGATGAAATGTTCTCAAGACTGACAATCATCCTGAACAACGTAAGGTCTCTGGGAAAAGAATACTCCGTCAAAGAGAGAATAAGGAAGATATTAAGAAGTTTACTAAAGGAATGGAGACCCATGGTGACTGCCATCACAGAAGCAAAAAATTTAGCCACCATGAGGTTAGAATTTCTGGATGGAACTCTTAGAGCTCATGAACCTCTATTGCTTGCTGATAAACTAAGCAAAAAGGGAAAAATGATTGCATTGAAATCCAGTCAAACTGAAAGTCCATCCTCCAAAAACTCTGAAAATATCACAAAAAAGGATAACTCAGAATATCCTCTTTCTGAAGAGGAGGATGAACTGGCTCTAATTTCTAGAAGAATCCAAAGAATAATCAACAGAAGAGGACAAGACAAAATATCCTCTTAGAAAGACAAGATTGACAAAAGCCAGATAACTTGTTATAGATGCAATAAAATGGGACACTACAAAACTGAGTGTCCTCTAAACAAAAGGAACATCTCTAAACAAAATAGAATTTGACAATCTCTTGAATGACTCAAACACTTTATCTCAAAAATGTGGTTTTCTTAAAAACAAAAAATAAAGAAACTGAATAAGGAACTTCAAGCTAAGAATGAAGAATTTCAAAAAATCATTTTAGACTTGCAGCAATCAAATAAAATATTGTCTGAGCAACAAAACACTTTAAATAAAGAGAATGTCAAAATCCATCCTCCTGAAGAGGACACAGAAAAGAAGGACTTCAAAGTCAAAGTTGAAGAACTAAAAAATGACATTACCAACATTGTCAAATCCACAGAAACACTCAAAAAAATTATGGGATCTCAATCTGGTATATTTGACAAAGCTGGTATTGGTTTTAAAAGTTCTCAAAAACAAAAATTATATGAAAATTTTTTTCTACCAAAGAACCTAGAAGATAGACCTAAGTGCACTTTTTGCAAAAAGCATGGACATACTATCGAAGTATGTCTTGCTAAGAAAAAAGCTGAAAGTAACAAAAGGAAATGTTCATTTTGTAATAAGCATGGACATCATGATTCCATTTTCTATCACAAAAAGAAAATACTTACAAAAGGACGGACTAACCATCAAGGACCCAATTCTATGGGTACCTAAGTCTCTTCTAAATTCTAACACAGGTACATCCTCTGATCAACAAAAGAAAGCCCTAGTTCTTGGACAGTGGCTGCTCAAGACATATGACAGGAGAAGCATTGCTTTATCTCTTTGGAATCAAAAGATGGAGGATCAGTTACATCTGACAACAATGATAAAGCTCCAATCAAAGTAACAGGTATTATTGGGAAAAACAATTCTGCCAAAATCGAAAATGTTCAGTATGTTGATGGTTTAAAACATAACTTGCTAAGCATTAGCCAACTTTGTGATAGTGGATTTGAAGTAATTTTTAAACCCACTCTATGCGAGGTCAAGCATTCATCCTCGGGTAGAGTTTTATTCTCACGTATAAGGAAAAATAACTTATATGTCTTATACTTAGATGATTTACCTACTGAATCTTGTTTTATGGTTATTGAAAAGGATAAATGGATTTGGCACAAATGGGCTGATCATACTAGCCTGAATACTATGTCTAAATTATCAAAATTACAATTAGTCAAAGGTCTTCCAAAAATAAATTTTGAAAAAGACAGTATGTGAGGCTTGTGCCAAAGGAAAACAATTTAAAATTAGCTTTCACTCCAAAAATATTATTTTAACAAATCAACCTCTTGAACTCCTTCATATGGATTTGTTATTGTTGATGACTTTTCACGATTTACTCGGGTCTTGTTTTTAAAACACAAAAATGAAGCCTTTGAGGGTTTTCAATATTTTTGTAAGAAGATACAAAATGAAAAAGGATAAAAGATTATCTTAGTTAGAAGTGATCACGTGGGAGAATTTGAAAATGAGTGTTTCGAAACTTTTTTTGATGAAAATGGTATTTCTCATAATTTTTCCTTTCCAAGAACTCCTCAACAAAATGGAGTTGTTGAAAGGAAAAATAGAACTTTACAAGAAATGGCTAGAACTATTCTAAATGAAGCCAACATTGAAAAATATTTTTGAGCTGAAGCTATCAACACAGCTTGCTATGTTTCAAACCGAGTTTCAATGAGAAAAATTTTAAACAAAACTCCATACGAACTTTGGAAATGTAGAAAACCAAATATTTCTTATTTTCATATATTTGGATGTTACTGCTACATCCTTAATAATAAAGAAAATTTGGGAAAGTTTGATCCAAAAAGCTGATAAAGGTATATTTTTGGGATACTCCACATCTTCAAAAGGTTATAGAATCTATAATATTAGAACCCAAACTGTGGAGGAATCCATGCATGTTATTTTTGATGAATTTGATGACTTGTGTTTAGAAAACATGGATAAAATTGAAGAAGATGAAAATTCATCCTCTAAAGTTCACAACCCATATGAGAAGGATATTTCTGATCCAACCTCTCAGCAGTCTCCAAGAGGATGGAAGACGATAACGTATCATCCTCCAGATCTGATCATAGGTGATACTGTTGATGGAGTTAGGACAAGGCAATCATTGAGAGGAGATTCAATCAACATAGCCATGATATCTAAAGTTCAACCAAAGAACATTGATCAAGCCATAAGTGATCAATCATGGATGAATGCCATGATGGAAGAACTGTCTCAGTTTGAAAGAAATAAAGTGTGGAATCTTGTGCCCCATCCTCTGGAAAAATCCATCATTGGAACCAAATGGATCTTCAGAAACAAACTAAATGAGGATGGAGAGGTCATACGAAATAAAGCAAGATTAGTGGCACAAGGTTACAACCAACAAGAAGGAATTGATTATGATGAAACATTAGCACCAGTTGCAAGACTCGAAGCAATCACAATCCTCTTAGCTTATGCCACACATAAAGGAATAAAACTATATCAAATGGATGTCAAAAGTGCCTTCTTGAATGGATTCTTAAATGAAGAAGTGTATGTTCACCAATCTTCTGGATTCAGGCATAAAAAGAAACCAGATCATGTGTACAAGCTCTCAAAAGCTCTTTATGGATTAAAGCAAGCTCCTAGAGCTTGGTATGAAAGGTTGAGTTACTTTCTAAAAGAAAACGGCTTCTCAAGAGGTCATATTGATACAACTTTGTTTAAAAAGATTCATAATGAGGATATGTTGATTGTTCAAATTTATGTGGATTACATAATCTTTGAATCCACAAATGAGAAAATGTGCAAAGAATTCTCCAACCTCATGCAAAGCAAGTTTGAAATGAGCATGATGGGAAAATTAAAATTCTTTCTTGGATTACAAATAAAACAATTAGAATCAGGAATCTTCATTTCTCAAGAAAAATATACCAAGGATCTCCTGAAAAAATATAAAATGAATCTTGCAAAATCAATGAGCATTCAATAAGTGCATCTTAAGGCATATTCTAATCACTTTTCGTTCTTAAGGAATGTAGTTCATTCAATAAGTGCGTTTGTGTCATTGGATTAACATTTACGTCATTTTTGTGCATCCCAAGGCTTATTCCAATTCATTTTCGTTCTTAGCTAATGTAGTTCATCCAATAAGTGCATTTGTGTCATTAGAATCACATTTACATCATTTTGTGCATCCCAGGGCTTGTACTAATCACTTTTCGTACTTAAGGAATGTAGTTCATCGAATTAGTGCTTTTGTGTCATTGGATTAACATTTACGTCATTATGTGCATGCCAAGGCCTCATCTAATCACTTTTCGTTCTTGAGGAATGTATTTTACCCAATAATTACGTTTGGGTCATTGGATTGGATTAACATTTACGTCATTTTGTACACCGCAAGGCATATTCAAATCCATTTTTGTTCTTAATCAATGTAGTTCATCCATTAAGTGCATTTTTGTCGATAGAATAACATTTAGGTCATTTTGTGCATCCCAAGGCTTATTATAATCATGTTTTGTTCTTAAGGAATGCAGTTCATCACGTAAGTGCTTTTGTTTCATTTGATTAACAATTACGTCATTTTGAGCATCCCAAGGCTTATTCTAATCACTTTTCGTCTTATGGAATGTACTTCATCCAACAATTGCATTTGTGTCATTGGATTAACATTTACGTCATTTTGGGCATCCCAAGGTTTATTCTAATGCATTTTTGTTTTTAAGGAATGTAGTTCATCCAATTATTGTGTTTGTGTCATTCGATCAACACTTACATCATTTTGTGCAACCCAAGGCTTATTTTAATCCATTTTCGTTGTTAACCAATGTAGTTCATCAAATAAGTGCTTTTTTGTCATAGGATTAACATTTAGGTCATTTTGTGCATCTCAAGGCTTATTCTATTCCAAGTTGACGCTTAGACAATGTACTTTATCCAATAAGTGTGTTGGCATTGAATTAACGTGTTGGTCATTTTGTGCATCCCAAGGCATATTCTAATCACTTTTCGTTCATAAGGAATGTAGTTCATTCAATAAGTGCGTTTGTGTCATTGAATGAACATTTACGTCATTTTGTCCATCCCAACGCCTATTCTAATCACTTTTAGTTCTTAAGTAATGTACTTCACCCAATAATAGCGTTTGAGTCATTGGATTAACATTTACGTCATTTTGTACATCCCAAGGCTTATTCTAATCTATTTTCGTTCTTAACCAATGTAGTTCATCCAATAAGTGTGTTTTTATCATTCGATTAACATTTAGGCCATTTTGTGTTTCCCAATGTTTATTTTAATCAATTTTCAGTTTTAAGGAATGTAGTTCATCCAAGAAGTGCTATTGTTTAATTGGATTAACAATTACGTCATTTTGTGCATTCTAATCACTTTTCTTTCTTATGGAATGTAGTTTATCCAACAATTGCGTTTGTGTCATTAAATTAAGATTTACATTATTTTGGGCATCCCAAGGCTTACTCTAATGCATTTTTGTTCTTAACCAATGTAGTTCATTATATAAGTGTGTTTGTAACATTAAATAACATTTAGGTCATTTTATGCATCTCAATGTATATTCTAATCCATGTTTGTTCTTAGACAATGTAGTTCATCCAATAAGTGCATGTTTGTCATTGGATTAACATTTACATCATTTTCTACATCCCAAGGCTTATTCTAACTCATTTTCATTCTTAACCTATCTAGTTCATCCAATAACTGCGTTTTTGTCATTGGATTAACATTTACGTGATTTTGTGCATCCAAAGGCTTATTCTAATCCATTTTCGTTCTTTACCAATGTAGTTCTTCCAATAAGTGCATTTTTGTCATTGGAATAATATTTACGTCATTTTGTGCATCGCAAGGCTTATTCCAATCACTTTTCGTTCTAAAGGATTGTAGTTCATCCAACAAGTGTGTTTGTGTCATCAGATAAACATTTACGTCATTTTGTTCATCCCAAGACTTATTCTAATTCATTTTCGTTCTTAACCAATTTAGTTCATCCAATAAGTTCGTTTGTGTCATTTGATTAATGTTTACGTCATTTTGTGCATCTTAAGGCATATTCTAATCACTTTTCGTTCTTACGGAATGTAGTTCATTCAATAAGTGCGTTTGTGTCATTGGATTAACATTTACATCATTTTTGTGCATCCCAAGGCTTATTCCAATCCATTTTCGTTCTTAGCTAATGTAGTACATCCAGTAAGTGCATTTGTGTCATTAGAATCACATTTACATCATTTTGTGCATCCCAAGGGTTGTACTAATCTTTTTTCATACTTAACGAATGTAGTTCATCGAATTAGTGCATTTGTGTCGTTGGATTACCATTTACGTCATTTTGTGCATTGCAATGCTTGTTCCAATCACTTTTGGCCTATAAGGAGTGTAGTTTATCCAATAAGCGCGTTTGTGTCATTGGATTGACATTGACATCATTTTTTGCATCCCAAGGGTTATACTAATCTATTTTCATTCTTAAGGATTGTAGTTCACTCAATAATTGCATTTGTGTCATTGGATTAACATTTACGTCAATTTGTACATCCCAAGGCATATTCTATTCCATTTTCGTTCTTAACCAATGTAGTTCATCCAATAAGTGCGTTTTTGTCATTGGAAAAACATATAGGTCATTTTGTGCATCCCAAGGCTTATTAAAATCACTTTTTGTTCTTAACGAATGTAGTTCATCCAAGAATTGCTTTTGTTTCATTGGATTAACAATTACATCATTTTGTGCATCCCAAGGCTTATTCTATTCACATTTCGTCTTTTGGAATGTACTTCATCCAACAGTTGCGTTTTGGTCATTGGATTAACATTTACGTCATTTGATCATTTATGTCATTTGATCATCCCAAAGTTTATTCTAATGCATTTTCGTTCTTAAGGAATGTAGTTTATCCAATAATTGTGTTTGTGTCATTGGATTAACACATACGTCATTTTGTGCATCCCATGGCTTCTTTTAATCGATTTTCGTTTTTAACCAATGTAGTTCACCAAATAAGTGCTTTTGTGTCATAGGATTAACATTTTGTGCTTCCCAAAGCTAATTCTAATCACTTTTTGTTCTTAAGGAATGTAGTTCATCCAATAAGTGTGTTTGTGTCGTTGGATTAACATTTACGTCATTTTGTGCACTGCAAGGCTTGTTCCAACCACTTTTTGTCCTTAAGGAATGTAGTTCATCCAACAAGTGTTTTTGTGTCGTTGGATTAACATTTAGGTCATTTTGTGCATTGCAAGGCTTGTTCCAATCACTTTACGTCCTTAAGGAATATAGTTTATCCAATAAGTGTATTTGTGTCATTGGATTAACATTGACATCATTTTTTGCATCGCAAGGCTTATACTAATCTCATTTCGTTCTAGAGGAATGTAGTTCAGTCAATAATTGCATTTGTGTCATTGGATTAACATTTACGTCATTTTGTACATCCCAAGGCATATTCTATTCCGTTTTCGTTCTTAACCAATGTAGTTCATCCAATAAGTGCATTTTTGTCATTAGAAAAACATTTAGGTCATTTTGTGCATCCCAAGGCTTATTAAAATCACTTTTTGTTCTTAACGAATGTAGTTCATCCAAGAAGTGCTTTTGTTTCATTGGATTAACAATTACATCGCTTTGTGCATCCCGAGGCTTATTCTACTAAAATTTCGTCTTATGGAATGTACTTCATCCAACAGATGAGTTTTTGTCATCGGATTAACATTTACGTCATTTTCGCCATCCCAAAGTTTATTCTAATGCATTTTCGTTCTTAAGGAATGTAGTTCGTCCAATAATTGTGTTTGTGACATTGGATTAACACATACGTCATTTTGTGCATCCCATGGCTTATTTTAATCGATTTACGTTTATAACCAATGTAGTTCATCAAATAAGTGCTTTTGTGTCATAGGATAAACATTTAGGTCATTTTGTGCAACTCAATGCTTATTCTAATTACTTTTTGTTCCTAAGGAATGCAGTTCATCCAATAAGTGTGTTTGTATAGTTGGATTAATATTTACGTCATTTTGTGCATTGCAAGGCTTGTACCAATCACTTTTCGTCCTTAAGGAATGTAGTTTATCCAATAAGTGCGTCTGTGTCATTGGATTAACATCGACATCATTTTTTGCATCCCAAGGCTTATACTAATCTCATTTGGTTCTTAAGGAATGTAGTTCACTCAATAATTGCGTTTGTGTCATTGGATTATTATTTACGTCATTTTGTACATCCCAAGGCATATTCTATTCCATTTTCGCTCTTAACCAATGTACTTCATCCAATAAGTGCGTTTTTGTCATTGGACAAACATTTAGGTCATTTGGTGCATCCCAATGCTTATGAAAATCACTTTTTGATCTTAACGAATGTAGTTCATCCAAGAATTGCTTTTCTTTCGTTTGATTAACAATTAGGTCATTTTGTGCATCCCAAGGCTTATTCTAGTCGCTTTTTGTACTTAAGGAATGTAGTTCATCCAATTAGTTCGTTTGTGTCATAGGATTAATATTTAGCTCATTTTTTGCATCCCAAAGCTTATTCTAATCACTTTTGATTCTTAAGGAATGTAGTTCACCCAATAAGTTTGTTTTTGTCATTTGATTAACATTTACGTCATTTTGAACATCCCAAGGCATGTTCTTATCCATTTTAGTTCTTAACCAATGTAGTTCATCCAATATATGAGTTTTTGTCATTGGAAAAACATTTAAGTCATTTTGTGCATCCCAAGGCTTATTAAAATCACTTTTTGTTCTTAACGAATGTAGTTCATCCAAGAAGTGCTTTTGTTTCATTGGATTAACAATTATGTCGCTTTGTGCATCCCAAGGCTTATTCTACTAAAATTTCGTCTTAAGGAATGTACTTCATCCAACAGTTGCGTTTTTGGTCATTGGATTAACATTTACATCATTTTGTGCATCCCAAAGTTTATTGTTATGCATTTTCGTTCTTAAGGAGTGTAGTTCATCCAATAATTGTGTTTGTGACATTGGATTAACATATACGTCATTTTGTGCATCCCATGTCTTATTTTAATTGATTTTCGTTGTTAACCAATGTAGTTCATCAAATAAGTGCTTTTATGTCATAAGATTAACATTTAGGTCATTTTGTGCATCCCAAAGCTTATTCTAATCACTTTTTGTTCTTAATGAATGTAGTTCATCCAATAATTGTGTTTGTGTCGTTGGATTAACATTTACGTCATTTTGTGCATTGCAAGGCATGTTCCAATCACTTTACGTCCTTAAGGAATATAGTTTATCCAATAATTGCGTTTGTCTCATTGGATTAACATTGACATCATTTTTTGCATCCTAAGGCTTATATTAATCTCATTTCGTTCTTAAGGAATGTAGTTCACTTAATAATTGCGTTTGTGTCATTGGATTAACATTTACGTCATTTTGTACATCCCAAGGCAAATTATATTCCATTTTTGTTCTTAACCAATGTAGTTCATCCAATACGTTCGTTTCTCTCATTGGAAAAACATAAAGGTCATTTTGTGCATCCCAAGGCTTATTAAAATCACTTTTTGTTCTTAACGAATGAAGTTCATCCAAGAATTGCTTTTGTTTCATTGGATTAACAATTACGTCATTTTGTGCATCCCAAGGCTTATTCTATTCACATTTCGTCTTATGGAATGTACTTCATCCAACTGTTGCATTTTTGTCATTGGATTAACATTTACGTCATTTTGGTCATCCCCAAGTTTATTCTAATGCATTTTCGTTCTCGAGGAATGTAGTTTATCCAATAATTGTGTTTGTGTCATTGGATTAACACATACGTCATTTTGTGCATCCCATTGCTTATTTTAATCGATTTTCATTTTTAACCAATGTAGTTCATCTAATAACTGCTTTTGTGTCATAAGATTAACATTTAGGTCATTTTGTGCATCCCAAAGCTTATTCTAATCACTTTTTGTTCTTAATGAATGTAGTTCATCCAGTAAGTGTGTTTGTGTCGTTGGATTAACATTTACGTCATTTTGTGCATTGCAAGGCATGTTCCAATCACTTTACGTCCTTAAGGAATATAGTTTATCCAATAATTGCGTTTGTCTCATTGGATTAACATTGACATCATTTTTTGCATCCTAAGGCTTATATTAATCTCATTTCGTTCTTAAGGAATGTAGTTCACTTAATAATTGCGTTTGTGTCATTGGATTAACATTTACGTCATTTTGTACATCCCAAGGCAAATTATATTCCATTTTTGTTCTTAACCAATGTAGTTCATCCAATACGTTCGTTTCTCTCATTGGAAAAACATAAAGGTCATTTTGTGCATCCCAAGGCTTATTAAAATCACTTTTTGTTCTTAACGAATGTAGTTCATCCAAGAATTACTTTTGTTTCATTGGATTAACAATTACGTCATTTTGTGCATCCCAAGGCTTATTCTAGTCAAATTTCGTCTTATGGAATGTACTTCATCCAACAGTTGCGTTTTTGTCATTGGATTAACATTTACGTCATTTTTGTCATCCCCAAGTTTATTCTAATGCATTTTCGTTCTCAAGGAATGTAGTTTATCCAATAATTGTATTTGTGTCATTGGATTAACACATACGTCATTTTGTGCATCCCATTGCTTATTTTAATCGATTTTCGTTTTTAACCATATGTAGTTCATCAAATAAGTGCTTTTGTGTCATCGGATTAACATTTTGGTCATTTTGTGCATCCCAATGCTTATTCTAATCACTTTTTGTTCTTAAGGAATGTAGTTTATCCAATAAGTGCGTTTGTGTCATTGGATTAACATTGACATCATTTTTTGCATCCCAAGGCTTATACTAATCTCATTTCGTTCTTAAGGAATGTAGTTCAATCCATAATTGCGTTTGTGTCTTTGGATTAACATTTACGTCATTATGTACATCCCATGGCATATTCTATTCCATTTTCGCTCTTAACCAATTTACTTGATCCAATAAGTGCATTTTTGTCATTGGAAAAACATTTAGGTCATTTTGTGCATCCCAAGGCATATTAAAATCACTTTTTGTTCTTAACGAATGTAGTTCATCCAAGAAGTTCTTTTGTATCATTTGATTAACAATTACGTCACTTTTTGTACTTAAGGAATGTAGTTCATCCAATTAGTGCGTTTGTGTCATAGAATTAACATTTAGGTCATTTTGTGCATCCCAAGGCTTATTCTAGTCACTTTTTGTACTTAAGGAATGTAGTTCATCCAATTAGTGCGTTTGTGTTATAGGATTAATATTTAGGTCATTTTTTGCATCCCGAAGCTTATTTTAATCACTTTTTATTCTTAAGGAATGTAGTTCACCCAATAAGTGCGTTTTTGTCATTTGATTAACATTTACGCCTTTTTTAACATTCCAAGGCATGTTCTAATCCATTTTTGTTCTTAACCAATGTAGTTCATCCAATAAGTGCGTTTTTGTCATTGGAAAAACATTTAGGTCATTTTTTGCATCCCAAGGCTTAATAAAATCACTTTTTGGTCTTAAGGATTGAAGTTCATCCAAGAAGTGCTTTTGTTTCATTGGATTAACAATTACGTCGCTTGGTGCATCTCCAGGCTTATTCTACTAAAATGTCGTCTTATGGAATGTACTTCATCCAACAGTTGCGTATTTGTCATTAGATTAACATTTACGTCATTTTGGTCATCCCAAAGTTTATTCTAATGCATTTTCGTTCTTAAGGAATGTAGTTTATCCAATAATTGTGTTTGTGTCATTCGATTAACACATACGTCATTTTGTGCATCCCATGGCTTATTTTAATGGATTTTCGTTGTTAACAAATGTAGTTCATCCAATAAGTGCTTTTGTGCCACACGATTAACATTACTTTTTGTTCTTAAGGAATGTAGTTTATCCAATAAGTGCGTTTGTGTCATTGGATTAACATTGACTTCATTTTTTGCATCCCAAGGCTTATACTAATCTCATTTCCTTCTTAAGGAATGTAGTTCACTCAAAAATTGCATTTGTGCCTTTGGATTAACATTTATGTTATGATGTACATCCCATGGCATATTCTATTCCATTTTCGCTCTTAACCAATGTACTTCATCCAATAAGTGCGTTTTTGTCATTGGAAAAACATTTAGGTCATTTTGTGCATCCAAAGGCATATTAAAATCACTTTTTGTTTGTAACGAATGTAGTTCATCCAAGAAGTGCTTTTTTATCATTTGATTAACAATTATTCTAGTCACTTTTTGTACTTAAGGAATGTAGTTCATCCAATTAGTGCGTTTGTGTTATAGGATTAATATTTAGGTCATTTTGTGCATCCCGAAGCTTATTCTAATCACTTTTTGTTCTTAAGGAATGTAGTCCACCCAATAAGTGCGTTTTTGTCATTTGATTAACATTTACGTCTTTTTGAACATCCCAAAGCATGTTCTTATCCATTTTTGTTCTTAACCAATGTAGTTCATCCAATATATGAGTTTTTGTGATTGGAAAAACATTTAGGTCATTTTGTGCATCCCAAGGCTTATTAAAATCTATTTTTGTTCTTAACGAATATAGTTCATCCAAGAAGTGCTTTTGTTTCGTTGGATGAACAATTACGTCGCTTTGTGCTTCCCAAGGCTTATTCTACTAAAATTTCGTCTTAAGGAATGTACTTCATCCAACAGTTGCGTTTTTGTCATTGGATTAACATTTACGTCATTTTGGGCATCCCAAAGTTTATTCTAATGCATTTTCGTTCTTAAGGAATGTAGTTTATCCAGTAATTGTGTTTGTGACATTGGATTAACATACACGTCATTTTGTGCATCCCATGGGTTATTTTAATCGATTTTCGTTGTTAACCAATGTAGTTCATCAAATAAGTGCTTTTATGTCATAGGATTAACATTTAGGTCATTTTGTGCATCCCAAAGCTTATTCTAATCACTTTTTGTTCTTAATGAATGTAGTTCATCCAATAAGTGCGTTTGTGTCATTGGATTTACATTGACATCATTTTTTGCATCCCAAGGCTTATACTAATCTCATTTCGTTCTTAAGGAATGTAGTTCACTTAATAATTGCGTTTGTGTCATTGGATTAACATTTACGTCATTTTGTACATCCCAAGGCATATTCTATTCCATTTTCGTTCTTAAACAATGTAGTTCATCCAATAAGTGCGTTTCTGTCATTGGAAAAACATATAGGTCATTTTGGGCATCCCAAGGCTTATTAAAATCGGTTTTTGTTCTGAACGAATGTAGTTCATCCCAGAATTGCTTTTGTTCCATTGGATTAACAATTACGTCATTTTGTGCATCCCAAGGCTTATTCTAGTCAAATTTCGTCTTATGGAATGTACTTCATCCAACAGTTGCGTTTTTGTCATTGGATTAACATTTACGTCATTTTGGTCACCCCAAGATTATTCTAATGCATTTTCGTTCTCTAGGAATGTAGTTTATCCAATAATTGTATTTGTATCATTGGATTAACACATACGTCATTTTGTGCATCCCATTGCTTATTTTAATCGATTTTCGTTTTTAACCATATGTAGTTCATTAAATAAGTGCTTTTGTGTCATCGGATTAACATTTTGGTCATTTTGTGCATCCCAATGCTTATTCTAATCACTTTTTGTTCTTAAGGAATGTAGTTTATCCAATAAGTGCGTTTATGTCATTGGATTAACATTGACATCATTTTTTGCATCCCAAGGCTTATACTAATCTCATTTCGTTCTTAAGGAATGTAGTTCAATCCATAATTGCGTTTGTGTCTTTGGATTAACATTTACGTCATTATGTACATCCCATGGCATATTCTATTCCATTTTCGCTCTTAACCAATGTACTTCATCCAATAAGTGCGTTTTTGTCATTGGAAAAACATTTAGGTCATTTTGTGTATCCCAAGGCATATTAAAATCACTTTTTGTTCTTAACGAATGTAGTTCATCAAAGAAGTGCTTTTGTTTCATTTGATAAGCAATTACGTCATTTTGTGCATCCCAAGGCTTATTCTAGTCACTTTTTGTTCTTAAGGAATGTAGTTCATCCAATAAGTGTGTTTGTGTCGTTGGATTAACATTTACGTCATTTTGTGCATTGCAAGGCTTGTTCCAATCACTTTACGTCCCTAAGGAATATAGTTTATGCAATAAGTGCGTTTGTGTCATTGGATTAACATTGACATCATTTTTTGCATCCCAAGGCTTATACTAATCTCATTTCGTTCTTATGGAATATAGTTCACTCAATAATTGCATTTGTGTCTTTGCATTAATATTTACGGTATTATGTTCATCCCATGGCATATTCTATTCCATTTTCGCTCTTAACCAATGTACTTCATCCAATAAGTGCGTTTTTGTCAGTGGAAAAACATTTAGGTCATTTTGTTCTTAACGAATGTAGTACATCCAAGAAGTGCTTTTGTTTCATTTGATTAACAATTACGTCATTTTGTGCATCCCAAGGCTTATTCTAGTCACTTTTTGTACTTAAGGAATGTAGTTCATCCAATTAGTGCGTTTGTGTCATAGGATTAACATTTAGGTCATTTTGTGCATCCCAAGGCTTATTCTAGTCACTTTTTGTACTAAAGGAATGTAGTTCATCCAATTAGTGCGTTTGTGTCATAGGATTAATATTTAGGTCATTTTGTGCATCCCGAAGCTTATTCTAATCACTTTTTGTTTAAAAGGAATGTAGTTAACCCAATAAGTGCGTTTTTGTCATTTTATTAACATTTACGTCATTTTGAACATCCCAAGGATTGTTCTTATCCATTTTTGATCTTAACTAATGTAGTTCATCCAGTATTTGAGTTTTTGTGATTTTGAAAAACATTTAGGTCATTTTGTGCATCCCAAGGCTTATTCAAATCTCTTTTTGTTCTTAAGGAATGTAGTTCATCCTAGAAGTGCTTTTGTTTCTTTGGATGAACAATTAGGTCGCATTGTGCATCCCAAGGCTTATTCTACTAAAATTTCGTCTTAAGGAATGTACTTCATCCAACAGTTGCGTTTTTGTCATTGGATTAACATTTACGTCATTTTGGGCATCCCAAAGTTTATTCTAATGCATTTTCGTTCTTAAGGAATGTAGTTCATCCAATAATTGTGTTTGTGACATTGGATTAACATTGACACCAAATAAGTGCTTTTGTGTCATAGGATTAACATTTAGGTCATTTTGTGCATCCCAAAGCTTATTCTAATCACTTTTTGTTCTTAAGGAATGTAGTTCATCTAATAAGTGTGGTTGTGTCGTTGGATTAACATTTACGTCATTTTGTGCATTGCAAGGCTTGTTCCAATCACTTTACGTCGTTAAGGAATATAGTTTATCCAACAAGTGCGTTTGTGTCATTGGGTTAACATTGACATCATTTTTTGCATCCCAAGGCTTATACTAATCTCATTTCGTTCTTAAGGAATGAAGTTCACTCAATAATTGCGTTTCTGTCATTGGATTAACATTTACGTCATTATGTACATCCCAAGGCATATTCAATTCCATTTTCGTTCTTAACCAATGTAGTTCATGCAATAAGTGCGTTTCTGTCATTGGAAAAACATATAGGTCATTTTGTGCATCCCAAGGCTTATTAAAATCACTTTTTGCTCTTAATGAATGTAGTTCATCCAAGAATTGCTTTTGTTTCATTGGATTAACAATTACGTCATTTTGTGCATTGGAATGTACTTCATCCAACAGATGCGTTTTTGTCATTGGATTAACATTTACGTCATTTTGGGCATCCCAAAGTTTATTCTAATGCATTTTCGTTCTTAAAGAATGTAGTTCATCCAATAATTGTGTTTGTGACATTGGATTAACACATATGTCATTTTGTGCATCCCATGGCTTATTTTAATGGATTTTCGTTGTTAACTAATGTAGTTCATCAAATAAGTGCGTTTGTGTCATAGGATTAACATTTAGGTCATTTTGTGCATCCCAAAGCTTATTCTAATCACTTTTTGTTCTTAAGGAATGTAGTTCATCCAATAAGTGTGTCTGTGTCGTTGGATTATCATTTACGTCATTTTGTGCATTGCAAGGCTTGTTCCAATCACTTTTCGTCCTTAAGGAATGTAGTTTATGCAATAAGTGCGTTTGTGTCATTGGATTAACACTGACATGATTTTTTGCATCCCAAGGCTTATACTAATCTCTTTTCGTTTTTAATGAATGTAGTTCATGTTGGAACCAAGTTGGTTCTAAGTACTATGGATTTTGATGTTTACAAAAGCACTCCACGTAATCTTATTTTGAACCTTGAATTATTAAATCAAATGTCACCAGAAGCTAAAGTAATAAGAAGCAGAAGATCAAAGTGTTCCAATGATTGAATCCTGAAGGTACCAGAAGATACTCCAGGATGTCAAAACATCACCAGAAGATATCTTTGCTGGCCCAGATCAGAAGGAAGCAAAATCAGAAGGAGACCTGGACCAGACTAGAAGGAAGCCTGCCATAGGGAGAGTTGTTCCAGACCAGAATATGTCAAATGTCAGATTTATTCTATAAGTTATTCTGAACAGAAGATGGCTTGGCAGTGAAATGATAAACAGCCCAAGCTTAATCAGAGGGTAAATAAATGGGTCCAGAACAAAGGAATTAATCCAGATTTGACCCAGACCAGAAGATAGCATGGTTCAGGGTATGAAACTATGTCTAGACCAGAAGAAATGATCTCCAGAATTGATCCAGAACTGATCCAAAATAGAAGGTAAAATGTCCAGACTAAAATATTATTTGTCCAAATTTAGTTTCAGTTTAATCCAGACCTAGTCCAGAATTGGTCTAGGTCAGAGGGAAGATATTCAGATCAATGGTTCAGATTTAAGTATTTGGCCCAATGTTGGCCGAGATCAGAAGATCAGACCATGGCCCAGCGTTGGCCGAAATCAGAAGGTTAGGATGTGTGGTCCAGCAATGGCCAAGATCAGAGGATCACATCAGATTAGTTTGCTAGACCAGGATGGCCGAGATCAGAAGGTTAGGAAGTGTGGTCCAGGGTTGGCCGAAATCAGAGGATCACAGCATATCACTTAGTATGGTCCAGATGTGGACTAGCGCAGAAGATCCAATGGTCCAGATTTAATCATGAGGATTAACGGTGGAGATTTTAATTTATTTTGATCAAAGTGTTAAAAAGATTGTTTACAAAAAAAAGTGAGGTATTGTGGAATTCAGGAGCTGTTGGCGGGAAGAAACTAAAGACATGATTGGCCAGTTATTTTTGAAAGAAATCTGAAGCTTAAAAAAGATATGTTTTTTATTTATATGAAGCCCGACTGGTCAAGTTATTTTTGCAAGAGAATCCAACAAGATACAGCTCGAATTTAAACTTGGAAGAGACCCTAATCTGCATCAATAAAAGGAGGCTCAAGGCAGAATACTTAGCATCGAAAATTAGAAAAGAGTCACACAGTTCCAAAGCAAACACTCAAGTTTTCAGTGAGGTTAATTGTGAGTTACAGCTTTCAAGAAGCAAACACTCCTGTTATTTTCTTTCCCTTGTGTTAGATCTAAGTTGTTGAAGTAAAGTCTACAATCTGAGGGAGTCAGAAGGGGTAGCAGATTACTTGGCAATTAGAATCAAGGTGTTGTAATTCCTTCTACAATCTGGGGTTGTCAGATTGGCAGGAAAAGACAGGTGCTGTATTCCTCAAGAGTCTAGGATTGTTAGACTATTTGAGAAGACTGACTTGGAGGGTCAGTGGAACTGTTGTAATTCAAGGTTTGAATTAGTGAAATCCTTCAAGGTGAAGGGACTGGACGTAGCCTCGTTAACGGTGAACCAGTATAAAAATTCTGTGTTTTATTTTAACTTTATATCCGCTGCTAACTCTGTTTTTATTCATACATCATGTTTTGCTTTAAAAGTGTAAAAACAGGAAAAGTATGCAAGTTAGTCAAACACAATTCAACCCCCCTTCTCGTGTTTGCACCTTCAGTTCACTCAATAATTGCGTTCCTGCCATTCGATTAACATTTACGTCATTTTGTACATCCCAAGGCATATTATATTCCATTTTCGTTCTTAACCAATCTACTTCATCTAATAAGTGCGTTTTTGTCATTGGAAAAACATTTAGGTCATTTTGCGTATCCTAAGGCTTATTAAAATCACTTTTTGTTTTTAACAAATGTATTTCATCCAGGAAGTGCTTTTTGTTTCATTTGATTACCAATTACGTCATTTTGTGCATCCCAAGGCTTATTCTAGCCACTTTTTGTACTGAAGGAATGTAGTTCATCCAATTAGTGCGTTTGGGCCATAGGATTAACATTTAGGTCATTTTGTGCATCCCAAGGCTTATTCTAATCACTTTTTGTTCTTAAGGAATGTAGTTCATCCAATAAGTGTGTTTGTGTCGTTGGATTAACATTTTCGTCATTTTGTGCATTGCAAGGCTTGTTCCAATCACTTTTCGTCCTTAAGGAATGTAGTTTTTCCAATAAGTGCGTTTGTGTCATTGGATTATCATTGAAATCATTTTTTGCATCCCAAGGCTTACACTAATCTCTTTTCGTTCACAAGGATTGTAGTTCTCTCAATAATTATGTTTGTGTCATTGGATTAACATTTATGTCATTTTGAACATCCCAAGGAATATTCTATTCCATTTTCGTTTTTAACCAATGTAGTTCATGCAATAAGTGCGTTTGTGTCATTGGAAAAACATATAGGTCATTTTGTGCATCCCAAGGCTTATTAACATCACCTTTTGTTCTTATCGAATGTAGTTCATCCAAGAATTGCTTTTGTTTCATTGGATTAACAATTACGTCGCTTTGGGCATCGCAAGGCTTATTCTAGTCACATTTCGTCTTATGGAATGTACTTTATCCAACATTTGCATTTTTGTCATTGGATTAACATTGACGTCATTTTGGGCATCCCAAAATTTATTCTAATGCATTTTCGTTCTTAAGGAATGTAGTTCATCCAATAATTGTGTTTGTGTCATTGGATTAACACTTACGTCATTTTGTGTATCCCATGGCTTACTTTAATCGATTTTCGTTTTTAACCAATGTAGTTCATCAAATAAGTGCTTTTGTGTCATAGGATTAACATTTAGGTCATTTTGTGCATCCCAAAGCTTATTCTAATCACTTTTTGTTCTTAAGGAATGTAGTTCATCCAATAAGTTTGTTTGTGTCGTTGGATTAACATTTACGTCATTTTTTACATCGCAAGCTTATTCCTATCACTTTTCGTCCTTATGGAATGTAGTTCATCCAATAAGAGTGTTTGTGTCATTCGATTACCATTTACGTCATTTTGTGCATTGCAAGGCTTGTTCCAATCACTTTTCGTCCTTAAGGAATGTAGTTTATCCAATAAGTGCGTTTGTGTCATTGGATTAACACTGACATCATTTTTTGCATCCCAAAGCTTATACTAATCTCTTTTCGTTCTTAAGGAATGTAGTTCACTCAATAATTGCATTCGTGTCATTAGATTAACATTTACGTCATTTTGTACATCCCAAGGCATATTATATTCCATTTTCTTTCTTAACCAATGTATTTCATCCAATAAGTGCGTTTTTGTCATTAGAAAAACATTTAGGTCATTTTGTGCATCCCAAGGCTTATTAAAATCACTTTTTGTTGTTAAGGAATGTAGTTCATCCAAGAAGTACTTTTGTTTTATTGGATTTACAATTACGTCGCTTTGTGCATCCCAAGGCTTATTCTAGTTACATTTCGTCTTATGGTATGTACTTCATCCAACAGTTGCATTTTTGTCATTGGATTAACATTTACGTCATTTTGGGCATCCCAAAATTTATTCTAATGCATTTTTGTTCTTAAGGAATGTAGTTCATCCAATAATTGTGTTTGTGTATTTGGATTAACATTTACGTCATTTTGTGCGTTGCAAGGATTGTTCCAGTCACTTTTCGTCCTTAAGGAAAGTAGTTTATCCAATAAGTGCGTTTGTGTCATTAGATTAACATTGGTATCATTTTTTGCATCCTAAGGCATATACTAATCTATTTTCGTTCTTAAATAATGTAGTTCACTCAATAATTGTGTTTGTATCATTCGATTACCATTTACGTCATTTTCTACATCCAAAGGCATATTGTATTCCATTTTTGTTCTTAACCAATGTAGTTCATCCAATAAGTGTGTTTTTGTCATTGGAAAACATTTAGGTCATTTTGTGCATCCCAAGGCTTATTATAATCACTTTTTGTTCTTAAGGATTGTAGTTCATCCAAGAAGTGCGATTGTTTCATTGGATTAACAAATACGTCATTTTGTGCATCCAAAGGCTTATTCTAATCATTTTTCGTTCTTATGGAATGTACCTCATCCAACAACTGCGTTTTTGTCATTGGTTTAACATTTACGTCATTTTGAGCATCCCAAGATTTATTCTAATGGATTTTCGTTCTTAAGGAATGTAGTTCATCCAATATTTGTGTTTTTGTCATTGGATTAGCACTTACGTCGTTTACTGCATCCCATGGCTTATTTTAATCCATTTTCATTCTTAACCATTGCAGCTCATCCAATATGTTCGTTTGTGTCATAGGATTAACATTTAAGTCATTTTGCGCATCCTAAAGCTTGTTCTAATTCACTTTTGTTCTTAACAATGTAGTTCATCCAATAAGTGCGTTTGTGTCATTGGATTAAACTTTACGTTATTTTGTGCATCCCAAGGCTTATTCCAATTCATTTTCGTTCTTAGCTAATGTAGTTCATCCAATAAATGTATTTGTATCATTAGATTAACATTTACGTCATTTTGTGAATCCCAAGGATTATACTAATCACTTTTCGTACTTAAGGAATGTAGTTCATTCAATGAGTGTGTTTGTGTCATTGGATTAACATTTACGTCATTTTGTGCATGCCAAGGCTTATTCTAATCACTTTTCGTTCTTAAGGAATGTAGTTCACCCAATAATTGTGTTTGTGTCATTCAATTGGATTAACATTAACATCATTTTCTACATCCCAAGGCATATTCAAATCCATTTACGTTCTTACTCATATGTAGTTCATCCAATAAGTGCGTTGTATCATTGGAAAAACATTTAGGTCATTTTATGCATCTCAAGCCTTATTATAATCACTTTTTTTTCTTAAGGAATGTAGTTCATCAAAACAGTGCTTTTGTTTCATTGGATTAACATTTAAGTCATTTAGTGCATCCCAAGGCTTATTCTAATTACTTTTCGTTATATGGAATGTATTTCATCCAACAATTGCGTTTGTGTCATTGGATTAACATTTACGTCATTTTGGGCATCCCAAGGTTTATTCTAAAGCATTTTCGTTCTTAAGGAATGTAGTTCATCCAATAATTATGTTTGTGTCATTGGATTAACACTTACGTCATTTTGTGCATCCCATGGCTTATTGTAATAACTTTTTGTTCTTAAGGAATGTAGTTCATCCAATAAGTGTGTTTGTGTCATTGGATTAAAATTTACGTCATTTTGTGCATTGCAAGGCTTATTCTAATCTCTTATTGTTCTTAAGGAATGTAGTTCATCCAATAAGTTGTATTGTGCCGTTGGATTTACATTTCTGTCATTTTGTGGGGCCAATGGCTTATTCTAATCCATTTTCGTTCCATACCAACGTAGTTCATCAAATAAGTGCATTTGTGTCATTGGATTAACATTTACGTCATTTTTTACATCGCAAGCTTATTCCTATCACTTTTCGTCCTTATGGAATGTAGTTCATCCAATAAGAGTGTTTGTGTCATTCGATTACCATTTACGTCATTTTGTGCATTGAAGGCATGATCCAGTCACTTTTCATCCTTAAGGAATGTAGTTCATCCATTAAGTGTGTTTGTGTCATTGGATTAACATTTACGTAACTTTTGCTTCCCAAGGCATATTTAATCACCTTTCGTTTTTAAGTAATGTAGTTCACTCAATAAGTGCGTTCGTATCATGGGATTAACATTTACGTCATTCTATATATCCCAAGGCTTATTCCAATGCATTTTCTTTTTTAGCCAATGTAGTTCATCCAATAAGTGCATTTGTGTTACAACATTAACATTTAGGTCATGTTGTGCATCCCAAGGCTTTTACTAATCACCTTTTGTACCTAAGGAATGTAGTTCATCCAATTAGTTCGTTTGTGTCATTGGAAAAACATTTAGGTCAATTTGTGCATCCCAAGGCTTATTATAATCACTTTTTGTTCTTAAGGAATGTAGTTCATCCAATAAGTGTGTTTGTGTCATTGGATTAAAATTTACGTCATTTTGTGCATTGCAAGGCTTATTCTAATCTCTTATTGTTCTTAAGGAATGTAGTTCATCCAATAAGTTGTATTGTGCCGTTGGATTTACATTTCTGTCATTTTGTGGGGCCAATGGCTTATTCTAATCCATTTTCGTTCCATACCAACGTAGTTCATCAAATAAGTGCATTTGTGTCATTGGATTAACATTTACGTCATTTTTTACATCGCAAGCTTATTCCTATCACTTTTCGTCCTTATGGAATGTAGTTCATCCAATAAGAGTGTTTGTGTCATTCGATTACCATTTACGTCATTTTGGGCATTGCAAGGCATGTTCCAGTCACTTTTCATCCTTAAGGAATGTAGTTCATCCATTAAGTGTGTTTGTGTCATTGGATTAACATTTACGTAACTTTTGCTTCCCAAGGCATATTTAATCACCTTTCGTTTTTAAGTAATGTAGTTCACTCAATAAGTGCGTTCGTATCATGGGATTAACATTTACGTCATTCTATACATCCCAAGGCTTATTCCAATGCATTTTCTTTTTTAGCCAATGTAGTTCATCCAATAAGTGCATTTGTGTTACAACATTAACATTTAGGTCATGTTGTGCATCCCAAGGCTTCTACTAATCACCTTTTGTACCTAAGGAATGTAGTTCATCCAATTAGTTCGTTTGTGTCATTGGAAAAACATTTAGGTCAATTTGTGCATCCCAAGGCTTATTATAATCACTTTTTGTTCTTAAGGAATGTAGTTCATCCAATAAGTGTGTTTGTGTCATTGGATTAAAATTTACGTCATTTTGTGCATTGCAAGGCTTATTCTAATCTCTTATTGTTCTTAAGGAATGTAGTTCATCCAATAAGTTGTATTGTGCCATTGGACTTACATTTCTGTCATTTTGTGCGTCCAAAGGCTTATTCTAATCCATTTTCGTTCCATACCAATGTAGTTCATCCAATAAGTGCATTTGTGTCATTGGATTAATATTTACATCATTTTCTGCATCGCAAGCCTATTCCTATGACTTTTCGTCCTTAAGGAATGTAGTTCATCCAATAAGTGGGTTTGTGTCATTGGATTACCATTTACGTCGTTTTGTGCATTGCAAGGCATGTTCCAATCACTTTTCATCCTTAAGGAATGTAGTTCATCCAATAAGTGTGTTTGTGTCATTGGATTAATATTTACGTCATTCTATGCATCCCAAGGCTTATTCCAATGCATTTTCATTTTTAGCCAATGTAGTTCATCCAATAAGTGCATTTGTGCATTTTCATTTTGTGCATCCCAAGTCTTATTCTAATCACTTTTCATTCTTATGGAATGTACTGCATCCAACAATTGCATTTTTGTCATTCGATTGGATTAAAATTTACATCATTTTGTACATCCCAAGGCATATTCAAATCCATTTTCGTTCTTAATCAATGTAGTTCATGAAGGTGCAAACACGAGAAGGGGGGGTTGAATTGTGTTTGACTAACTTGAATACTTTTCCTGTTTTTACACTTTTAAAACAAAACTTGATGTATGAATAAAAACAGAGTTAGCAGCGGATAAAGTAAAAATAAAACACAGAATTTTTATATTGGTTCACCGTTAACGAGCCTACGTCCAGTCCCTTCACCTTGAAGGATTTCACTAATTCAAACCTTGAATTACAGCAGTTCTACTGACCCTCCAAGTCTGTCTTCTCAAACAGTCTAACAATCCTAGACTCTTGAGGAATACAGCTCCTTTCTTCTCCTGCCAATCTGACAACCCTAGATTGTAGAAGGAATTACAACACTTTGAATCTAATTGCCAAGTAATCTGCTACCCCTTCTGACTCCCTCAGATTGTAGACTCTACTTTAACAACTTAGATCACACGAGAAAGAAAATAACAAGAGTGCTTGCTTCTTGAAAGCTGGAACTCACAATTGACCTTACTGAAAACTTGAGTGTTTGCTTTGGAACTGTATGACTCACAATTGACCTTAATTTTCGATGCTAAGTATTCTGCCTTGAGCTTTCTTTTATATATGCAGATTTGGGCCTTTTCCAAGCTTAATTGCAAAAATAACTTGACCAATTGGGCTTTATTTAAATAAAAAACATATCTTTTATTAAGCTTCAGATTTTCTTTCAAAATAACTGGCCAATCAAGTCTTTAGTTCCTTCCCGCCAACAGCTCCTAAGTTCCACAATACTTCACTTTATTTTTGTAACAAATCTTTTTAATACTTTGATCAAAATAAATTAAAATCTCCATCGTTAATCCTCATGATTAAATCTGGACCATTTGATTTACTGCGCTAGTCCACATCTGGACCATACTAATTGATATGCTGTTATCCTCTGATTTCGGCCATCCCTGGACCACACTTCTTAACCTTTTGATCTTCTGATCTCGGCCATCCTGGTCTAGTAAACTGATTTGCTGTGATCCTCTGATCTCGGCCACTGCTGGACCACACATTCTGATCTTCTGATTTCGGCCAACACTAGGCCATGGTCTGATCTTCTGATCTCGGCCAAATCTAGAAATCATTTCTTCGGCCAACACTGGGCCATGGTCTTAACCTTTTTACACTTTGGATCAGGTCTGGATCAATCCTAGAAATCATTTCTTCTGGTCTGGGTCAAATCTGGGTTAATTCTCTTGTTCTGGACCCATTAATTCATCCTCTGATTAAGTCTGGAACAAGTCTGGGTTGTTTATCATTTCACTGCCAGGCCATCTTCTGGTCAGAATAACTTCAGGAATAAATCTGACGTTTGACATATTCTGGTCTGGAATTACACTCCCTATGGCAGGCTTCCTTCTGGTCTGGTCCAGGTCTCCTTCTGACTTTGCTTCCTTCTGATCTGGGCTAGCAAAGATATCTTCTAGTGATGTTTTGACATCCTGGAGTATCTTCTGGTACCTTCAAGATTCAATCTCTGGAACACTTTGATCTTCTGCTTCTTATTACTTCAGCGTCTAGTGACATTTGATTTAATAATTCAAGGTTGAAAATAAGATTACATGGAGTGCTTTTGTAAACATCAAAATCCTAAGTATTTAGAACCAACTTGGATCCAATAGTTCATCGAATAAGTGCATTTTTATCATTGGAAAAACATTTAGGTCATTTTACCAACTTGAGCCTCTTTTTATAGATGAATAATTAGGCTTTCTTCCATCTTTAAGTTCCAGCTGTATCTTGCCAGATACTCTTGCAAAAATACCTTGGCCAATCAGGGTTCACTTAAATAAAAAACATATCTTTTTTAGCTCCTGATTTGCTTTCAAAAATAACTTTGGCCAATCCTGTTCTTAGTTAATTCTAGACCAAATCTTTCTTCCCGCCGATAGCTTATGAATTCCCACAAGACTTCAATTTATTTTTGTATCAAATCCTTTTAATACTTTGATCAAATTTAATCAAGTCTCCACTAAATATCATCATGATTAAATCTTGACTGTTTGATCTTCTGCTCTCGTCCACATCTGGGCCAAACAAACTGATCTGCTGTGATCCTCTGATCTCGGCCAACACTGGACCACACATTATGATCTTCTGATCTTGACCAATCACTAGAACATATAATCTGATCTGCTGTGATCCTCTGATTTCGGCCAACACTGGACCACATGTTTTGATCTCCTAATCTTAGCCAACATTGGGCCATGATGCTTAAATCTCGACCATTGATTTGAATATCTTCCCTATGATCTGGACCAATTCTGGACAGGGTCTGGATGAAATTAAATCTAGACTTATGATATTTTAGTCTGGACTATTACCTTCTAATCTGGATCAGGTCTGGATTAAATCTGGACTTAGTTTCATAGTTTGAACCATGCTATCTTCTGGTCTGGGCCAAATCTGGATTAAATCTCTTGTTCGGGACCAATTCTTTTATGCTCTGATTAAGTTTGGATCATGTCTGGACTGATTATCATTTCACGACAAGGCTATCTTCTGGTCAGAATTAATTTTGGACCAAGTCTGACTTATGATACCTTCTGGTCTGGAACAAGTCTCCCTCTGGCAGGCTTCTTTCTGGGTTGGTCCAAGTCTCCTTTTGAACTCTGCTTCCTTCTGATCTGGGCCAGGAAAGATCTCTTCTGATGGTGTTTTGACATCCTGGTGTATCCTCTGGTGCCTTCACGATGCATCCTCTAGTACCTTCTAGATGCATTATCTGGTATCCTCTGGAGTTGTATCCTTTGGTCAGATTTTATCCTCTGGTAGTTCATCTTCTTCCTCTGGTGACTTCATCTTCTGTCTCTGGAAACTTCATCTTCTGGTGGCATGGAGTGCAAAATAAGATTACATGGAGTGCTTTTGTAAACATCAAAATCCTAAGTACTTAGAACCAACTTGGTTCTAACATGTACTTCATCCAACAATTGTGTTTGTGTCATTGGATTAACATTTAGGTTATCTTGGGCATCCCAAGGCTTAATGTAATGCATTTTTGTTCTTAAGGAATGTAGTTCATCCAATAATTGTGTTTGTGTCATTGGATTAACATTTACGTCGTTTTGTGCATGCCATGGCTTATTTTAATCCTTTTTTGTTCTTAACAAATGTAGTTCATCCAATATGTGCGTTTGTGTCGAAAGATTAATATTTGGGTCATTCTGTGCATCCCAAAGCTTATTCTAATTACATTTCGTTCTTAAGGAATGTAGTTCATCCAATAAGTGCGTTTGTGTCATTGGATTAACATTTACCCCATTTTGTGCATCCCAAGGCTTATTCTAACCACTTTTTTTTCTTAAGGAATGTAGTTTATCCAATAAGTCAGTTTGTGTCATTGGATTAACATTTACGTCATTTTGTGCATCCCAAGGCTTATTCTAATCCATTTTCATTCGTTACCTATATAGTTCATCCAATAAGTGCATTTGTGTCATTGGATTAATATTTACGTCATATAGTGTATCAGAAGCTTATTCCAATCATTTTTCGTCCTTAAGGAATGTAGTTCATCCAATAAATGTGTTTGTGTCATTGGATTAACATTTTTGTCATTTTGTGCATTGCAAAGCTTATTCCAATCACTTTTCATCCTTCAAGAATGTAGTTCATCTAATAAGTGCATTTGTGTCATTGGATTAATATTTCAGTCATTTTGTGCATCTCATGGCTTATTCTAATACATTTTCGTTCTTAGACAATGTAGTTCATTCAATAAGTGCGTTTGTGTCATTAGATTAACATTTACGTCATTTTGTGCATCACAAGGCTTATTCCAATCCATTTTCGTTCTTAGCCAATGTAGTTCATCCAATAAGTGAATTTGTGTTATTTGATTATCATTTACGTAATTTTGTGCATCCGAAGGCTTATACTAATCACTTTTTGTCCTTAAGGAATGTAGTTCCCTCAATATGTGTGTTTGTGTCATTAGATTAACATTTTGTGCATCCGAAGGCATATTCTAATCCATTTTCGTTCTTGGCCAATGCAATTCATCCAATAAGTGCGTTTTTGTCATTTGATTAACACTTACGTCATTTTGGGAATCCCAAGGCTTACCCTATTCTATTTTCGTTCTTAGCCAAAGTAGTTTATCCAATAAGTGCGTTTGTGTCATTGGAATAACATTTAGGTCATTTTGTGCATCTTAAAGCTTATTCTAATCCATTTTTGTTCTTAGACAATGTAGTTCATCCAATAAGTGCTTTTTTGTCATTGGATTATGTAACATGCCGAGTTTAAAACAAAGCACGAGTGTATTCTTTTTTTTTTAACCAAAATAAATAAAAGAATTTTTTTTTCAATTTACTTCAGAATGATTAAAATCAATTCAAATTAAATATTGTTCGACGTCGTAATCCAAAATAGAGAAGTAATTAAATAATTACATTACGATTCTTCAAAATATATCAAAATAAAGATACATCGAACAGTTGTATCCTAGACCCACCAAAATATTATGAGAGTGCGGAAAAATATTAGCGGAAAAGTTATACTTATTCCCAAAATAAATTACATCCACCGAATTCAAGACGATATACAAAAAGTCTAAACTGATCATGCACTAAAGCTACAGTAGCAAGGATTCCCTCCGTAGCCCATGCAAGTCTCGTCCAACTCCGCAGCTCGCCTCGACGTAATGTCCTCTTCCTCATCACATAAGGAAGGATCGGTTTCCCCTGAAGTCAGATCAATATACAATCGTGGTCGCTTCGGCGGTGCCTGAATCTCAAAGCAGTCATCGGATGTCCTAGATGGACTCAGAACATCATCTGCTACTAGCGTCGATCTTTGATTCTCCCCTTCCACCTCTGTATCATGTACAACTCCTCCAGTCACCGGGTTAGGAGTCACCACACCTACTGTGACCTCCGTCTCAACCCCTCTCGTCGGCTCCTCTGCGTCCTCAAAAATTCTGTGCGCCTCCAATACCAATTTGGAAGGCACAGGAAAGTCAATCGTCACATAGGTGTGCTCCACATAGTCCACCACCCCATTAGTCCTGCAGGTGCTTTTCAGTCTCCCCGTGTACGTCGCCCTGCTTGAGATGGGGTCGTATACCCAAGCAGTACGAAGGAGACAATCAATGAAATCGAGCGACGTTTCCGTCGTTTGGGGACCCACTGGTGATATGTGTTTGGGGGGCATCTGAAGGCAAATCCCAATTTCCACAATAATAGTAAAGGGTCACCGACCGAAATTAACAAATAACACATACCATTTATATCAACAGTAACAGTTATAACTATGGCATATCATATAAAATGATGATAAATAAGGATGCTCATTTTGAAATTTCCTGACATGTATGCCTTTTCAAACAGCAACCAATTAATATGGAAAACATGTTGTAAGTACAACCATCAACTCAGCAATCACAACCATTCATTAGAAATTCAGATTTTATAAGATAGTTACACACATCAATTTCCAATCATCAACATATATCCACATCATGACCCATCGGTCAACCACACCGATGCAATATGTGTATGCTCATGTACTCAACTTCTTGGAATTACCAAGGTGCAGTCGCTCACAGACCAGCACGATTTTCATATGTTAGACTTTAATGGCCAACATGACCATGGTGTAATGGCTCACAGATCAGCACCAGTGCACTCGCTCAACAGACCAGCACTCATGCAGTCGCTCAACAGACCAGCACGTTTCACATATACCAAGGTACAGTCGCTCACGGACCAGTACCAGTGCAGTCGCTCAACACACCAGCACTCGTGCAGTCGCTCAACACACCAGCACTCGTGCAGTCGCTCAACACACCAGCACGTTTCACATATACTAAGGTACAGTCGCTCACAGACCAGTACCAGTGCAGTCGCTCAATAGACCAGCACTCATGCAGTCGCTCAATAGACCAGCACGTTTTGCGCGTATCAAGGTAAAGTCGCTCACAGACCAGTACCAGCGTAGTCGCTCAACAGACCAACACGTTTTACGCATTACTCCGTGGCCCATTGCGGTTACCACTTGACTATGCAATGCATGACCATGCAATGTTTTCTCTTCACTGAAAACAGTATGCAAAATCAGCAAAATTTTGCCTTTCCATCATTTCCCCAAAACCATCTCAACCCAAATAATTTCATTATCATCACATCAAGAAAAACATTCAAGCACCTCATCATTACCACTTCACACTATCTCAAAAACTCCATTTTTATTTATCACAAGTCTTCCCAATGTTTTCCCAACTCTTAAGGTTCATAAAACAGCGTTTAAAACTGAGATTGCTGGAAAAACGAATCTGTATTCAAATACAACTTCCTTCTATTCGAATACATAAGCTAAAACAGTGCAGAATCAACACTCTGTATTCGAATACAGCTTCCTTGTATTCGAATAAAGAAGCTACAACAGTGTAAACTCAGCATTTTTCACAACATCAATAAAGAACTCAAGAACCTCATCATCACCACCTCAAACCATCTCAAAAACACCATTTTAATTCATCACAAACCTTCCCAATATTTTCCCAACTCTTTAAGTTCATCAACCGTGGTTTAAAACTGAAATTTTTGAAAAAAAACAAGCTGTATTCGAATACATCCCTTGTATTCAAATACAGAGGCAAAAATAGTGAAAAATCAGCATTCTGTATTCGAATACGAGGCTGTCGTAGTCGAATACAGATGTGAATACAGTGGCAAAAATTGCAGTCCTGTATTCGAATACGACAGGGTCGTAGCCGAATACATAGGCTAAGTCAGAAGCAAAAATCCCTTATCTGTATTCGAATACAGAGGCTCATATTCGAATACAAGTTCAAAAATTTGAATAAAACTGAAGTTTTGCAGGCTGTATTCGAATACACTCATGCCGTATTCGAATACAGCTTCGAATTCAGTGAAACTTCACAGAAAACTTCAACACGTTTCCAAATTCTTTTCTTTGAAAAACCAACACAACACCAAAATAAAATCACCATTCTTTTGAAACCACAAAACTTAAAACGTTTTTCATCAACAACAGATTTTCCAGAAAACACCTTCACCCAGTTAAATCCTTCTCCTTTAAAAATCACCCTCATCATGATCAACAACAGATTTTTAACAACACAACAAAAAACAGAATCATCAACACCTGAATCACCTCACTGTTTTTCTTTAACCACAAAAGTCAACATTTTTCATCAACAATAGATTTTCCAGAAAACACTTCCACCATTTTAAATCCTTTTCTTTTGAAAACCATCATCAACACCAGATTGTTTTAAACATAACAGGAACAAAATCACCAATACCAGAACATCATCACAGTTTTGCTTAAACCACCCAAAACAGAATGTTAACCACAACAAAACAAACATTTTTCAACGTTTACATTTTGATCTTTTCTCAAAACAACATGCAAAGTATTTTCCAGTATTCTTACACAACCAAAACAACATGCAAAGCATTTTCCAGTATTCCGAAACAACCAAAACAGCAATGTTATATCAGCCAAAACAGCAACATCACACAATCATCAAACATCGACATAATGCATTTTTCGCATTTTATAACAACATGCACAATAGTTTCGTTTTTCAAACCAAAAACTAAAATATGATCACACATCAAACATGCATTTACAGCACTAAAATGCAAACTAGAAAGTGGAAGGTGCCCCTTACCTCTGTTACGTTTCTGCTCCCGTTCACGTTTTCGCGACAAAAGTCGGCGAAGTTTTCGTTTACGTTTGCCGCTACCAAAGTGGGTTCTGTAGCTCCGTAGTGAGGAGAGGAACAACTTTTGTTCTTGGTACTTGGTGGTTTGATAGTTGGATTTCCAAGTAATCTCTCTTCTGAGCAACTCTTTTTTTTTCTTTCTATAAACGTGAAACAGAATGGGAAGAGGAAGAAGAAATTTACTGTTTCATGCAGTAAGGTGGAGGGAAGGTTTCTGCCTTTGCTCTTGCCACTCCTTCATATATATAGGCATATATATGTGCCACCTCATCCCACATTAATAGTATAATATTACTTGACCCTCCATCACTTAACCAGTCTTGTCGCAATTACCAGATAATCCCTTAATTAACTGCCCGATAATTTAATTACACGTAATTAAATTAATTTATCCTTCATCCACTAATTTTAATTCAACCTCCAAAATAAATATTTATATATATATTTGGACAAAATATACATATATTAAATATTTTACAGTTATTCATCAAAATACACTCAATATTAAATCCATAATATAATTTTTAAATTTAAGGGTATTACCGATTAACATTTATGTCATTTTGTGCATCCCAAAGCTTATTCTAATTCATTTCGTTACTAACCAATGTAGTTCATTCAATAAGTGCGTTTGTGTCATTGGATTAACATTTATTTCATTTTGGCCATCCCAAAGCTGATTCCAATCCACTTTCATTCATAACCAATGTAGTTCATCCAATAAGTGCGTTTGTGTCATTGGATTAACATTTATGTCTTTTTGTGCATCCCAAGGCTTATTCCAATCCATTTTCGTTCTTAGCCAATGTAGTTCATCTAATAAGTGCATCTGTGTCATTACATTAATATCTACTTCATTTTGTGCATCCCAAGGGTTATACTAAGCACTTTTCATTCTTAAGGAATGTAATTCACTCAATAATTGCGTATGTGTCATTGGATCAACATTTACGTCATTTTGTACATCACAAGGCATATTCTAATCCATTTTCATTCTTAACCAATCTAGTTCATCCAATAAGTGCGTTTTTGTCATTGGGAAACCATTTCGGTCATTTTGTGCATCCGAAGGCTTATACTATTCACTTTTCGTCCTTAAGGAATGTAGTTCATCTGAGAAGTACTTTTGTTTCATTGGATTAACAATTGCATCATTTTGTGCATCCCCAGGCTTATTCTAATCATTGTTCGTGCTTATGGATATACTTCATCCAACAACTGCGTTTATGTCATTAGATTAACATTCACCTCATTTTGGACATCCTAAGGCCTATTCTAATGCATTTTCGTTCTCAAGGAATATAGTTCATCCAATAATTGTGTTTGTGTCATTGGATTAACACTTACCTCATTTTGTGCATCCTATGGCTTATTTTAATCCATTTTCGTTGTTAACCAAAGTAGTTCATCCAATAAGTGCTTTTGTGTCATAGGATTAACATTTAGGTTGTTTTGTGCATCCCAAAGCTTATTCTCATCATTTTTCGTTCTTATGGAATGTAGTTCATCCAATAAGTGCGTTTGTGTCATTGGATTAACATTTACGTCATTTTGTGCATCCCAAGGCATATTCTAATCGCTTTTTGTTTTTAAGGAATTTAGTTCATCCAATAAGTGGGTTTGTGCCATTGGATCAACATTTACATCATTTTGTGCGTGCAAAGGCTTATTCTACTCCATTTTCGTTCCTTCCCAATGTAGTTCATCCAATAAGTGCATTTGTGCCATTGGATTAATGTTTACGTCATTTTGTGCATCGCAAGCTTATTCCAATCACTTTTTGTCCTTAAGGAATGTAGTTCATCCAATAAGTGTGTTTGTGTCATTGGATTAACATTTACGTCTTTTTGTCTATCCCAAGGCATGTTCTAACCTATTTTCGTTCTTAACCAATGTACTTCATCCAATAAGTGCGTTTTTGTCATTGAAAAAACATTTAGGTCATTTTGTGCATCCCAAGGCTTATTATAATCACTTTTTGTGCTTAAGGAATATAGTTCATCCAAGAAGTGCTTCTATTTAATTTGATTAACAATTAAGTCATTTTGTCCATCCCAAGGCTTATTCTAATCACTTTTCGTTCTTATAGAATTTACTTCATGCAACAATTGCGTTTGTGTCATTGGATTAACATTTACGTTATCTTGGGCATCCCTAGGCTTAATCTAATGCATTTTCATTCTTAAGGAATGCAGTGCATCCAATAAATGCATTTGTGTCATTGGATTAACATTTATGTCGTTGTGTGCATCCCAAGGATAATTCTAATCCAATTTTGTTTTTTTGACAATGTACTTCATCCAATATGTGTGTTTGTGTCATTGGATTAACATCTAGGTACTTTTGTGCATCCCAAGGTTTATTCTAATCACTTTTCGTTCTTAAGGAATTTAGTTCATCTAATAATTGTGTTTGTGTCATTGGATTAACAATTAACTTATTTGGTGCATCCCAAGGCTATTTAGAATCCATTTTTGTTCTTTACCTATTTAGTTCATCCGATAAGTGCATTTGTCTCATTGGATAAATATTTACGTCATTTTATGCATCCAAAGGATTATTCCAATCACTTTTCGTCCTTAAGGAATGTAGTTCATCCAATAAGTGCGTTTGTGTCATTGTATTAACATTTAAGTCATATTGTGCATCTAAAGGCTTGTTGTAATACATTTTCATTCTTAGACAATGTACTTCATCCAATAAGTACGTTGGTGTCATTGGATTAACATTTAGGCCATTTTGTGCATTGCAAGGCTTATTCCAATAACTTTTCGTCCATCAAGAATGTAGGTCATCCAATAAGTGCGTTTGTGTTATTGGATTAACATTTAAGTCATTTTGCGCATCTCAATGCTTATTCTAATCCATTTTCGTTCTTAGACAATGTAGTTCATCCAATAAGTGCGTGTCATTGGTTTAACATTTAAGTCATTTTGTGCATATTAAGGCTTATTCTAATCCGCTTACGTTCTTAGACAATGTAGTTCATCCAACCAGTGCGTTTGTGTCATTGGATTATCATTTAAGTCATTTTGCGCATCTCAAGGCTTATTCTAATGCATTTACGTTTTTAGACAACGTCGTTCATCCAATAAGTGCGGTTGTGTCATTGGATTATCGTTTACATCCTTTTGTACATCCCACGGTTTATTCTAATCACTTTTCGTTCTTAAGGAATTTAGTTCATCCAATAATTGTGTTTGTGTCATTGGATTAACACTTACATTAATTTGTGCCTCCTAAGGCTTATTCTAATCCATTTTTGTTCTTTACAAACCTAGTTCATCCGGTTAGTGCATTTGTGTTTTAGGATTATTATTGACGTCATGTTGTGCATCGCAAGGCTTATTCCAATCAATTTGCATCCTTAAGCAATGTAGTTTATCCAATGATTGTGTTTGTGTCATTGGATTATCATTTAGGTCATTTTTTCCATCCCAAGCCTTATTTTAATCCATTTTTCTTCCTAACCAATATAGTCCATCGAGTAAATGCATTTGTGTCATTGTATTAACAATTACGTCATTTTCTACTTCCCAAGGCATATTCTAATGCAATTTCGTTCTTAGATATTGTACTTCAACCAATAAGTGCGGTTGTGTCATTCGATTAACATTTACGTTATTTTGTGCATCGCAAGGCTTATTCAAATAACTCTTCGTCCTTAAGGAACGTAGTTCATCCAATTAATGCGTTTTTGTCATTGGTTTTACTTTTAAGTAATTTTGTGCATCTCAAGGCTTATTCTATTCCATTTATGTTCTTAGCCAATGTAGTTCATCCAATCGGTGCGTTTGTGTCATTGGATTAATATTTAAGTCATTTTGTACATCTCAAGGCTTATTCTAACCCATTTACGTTCTTAGACAATGTAGTTCATCCAATCAGTGTGTTTGTGTCATTGGATTAATATTTAAGTCATTTTGTGCAGTAATTATGTTTGGGTCATTGGATTAACACTTACGTTAATTTGTGCATCCCAAGGCTTATTCTAATTCATTTTTATTCTTTACCAATCTAGTTCATCTAATAAGTGTATTTGTGTTATAGGATTAATATTTACTTCATGTTGTGCATCGTAATGCTTATTCCAATCAATTTGCATCCTTAAGCAATGTAGTTAATCCAATACCTGCGTTTGTGTCATTGGATTATCATTTAGGTCATTTTGTGCATCCTAAGGCTTATTTGAATCCATTTTTGTTCATAACCAATGTAGTCAATCCAATAAATGCAATTTTGTGATTGGATTAACAGTTACGCCATTTTCTTTTTCCCAAGGCTTATTCTAATGCAATTTCGTTCATAGATAATTTACTTCATCCAATAAGTGCGTTTGTGTCATTGGATTAACATTTATGTCATTTTGTGCATCACAAGGCTTATTCCAATAACTTTTCATCCTTAACGAATGTAGTTCATCCAATAAGTGTGTTTGTGTCATTGGATTAACATTTAAGTCATTTTGTGCAGCTCAAGGCTTATTCTAATCGATTTACATTTTCAGACAATGTAGTTCATCCAATAATTGTGTTTGTGTCATTGGATAAACAATTACGTAATTTTGTGCATCCCAAGGCTTATTCTAATGCAATTTCGCTCTTAGAGAATGTACTTCATCCAATAAGTTTGTTTGTGTCATTGGATTAATATTTATGTCATTTTGTGCACCGCATGCCTTATTCCAATCACTTTTCGTCCTTAAGGAATGTAGTTCACTCAATAAGTGCGTTTGTGTCATTAAATTAACAGTTAAGTCATTTTGTGCATCTCAAGGCATATTCTAATCCATTTTCGTTCTTAGACAGTGTAGTTGATCCAAAAAGTGCGTTTGTGTCATTAGATTATCATTTACATCATATTGTGCATCCGAAGGATTATTCCAATCACTCTTTGCACTTAAGGAATGTAGTTTATACAGTATGTGCGTTTGTGTCATTGGATTAACATTTAAGTCATATTGTGCATCTAAAGGCTTATTGTAATCCATTTTCGTTCTTAGACAATGCACTTCATTCAATAAGTGCGTTTGTGTCATTGGATTAATATTGACATCATTTTGTGCATCGCAAGGCTTATTCTAATCCATTTACATTCTAGGACAATGTTGTTCATCAAATAAGTGCGTTTGTGTTATTGGATTAATATTTAGGTCATATTGGGCATCCCAAGGCTTATTTGAATCCATATTTGTTCTTATCCAATGTAGTCCGTCCAATAATTGCGTTTGTGTCATTGGATTAATATTTACGTCATTTTGTACATCGCATGGCTTATTCCAATCACTTTTCGTCCTTAAGAAATGTATTTCAGCCAATAAGTATGTTTGTGTCATTGGATTAATATTTACGTCATTTTGTACATCGCATGGCTTATTCCAATCACTTTTCGTCCTTAAGAAATGTAGTTGATTCAATTAGTGCGTTTGTATCATTGGATTATCATTTACGTCATATTGTGCATACGAAGGATTATTCCAATCAATTTTTGTCCTTAAGGAATGTAGTTTATACAGTATGTGCGTTTGTGTCATTGGATTAACATTTAAGTCATATTGTGCATCTAAAGGCTTATGGTAATCCATTTTCGTTCTTAGACAATGTACTTCATCTAATAAGTGCGTTTGTGTCATTGGATTAACATTTCGGTTATTTTGTGCATTGCAAGGCTTATTCCAATCACTTTTCGTCCATAGGGAATGTAGTTCATACTATAAGTGCGTTTGTGTCATTGGATTAACATTTAAGTCATTCTGTGCATCTTAACGCTTATTCCAATCCATTTACGTTCTTAGACAATGTATTTCATTCAGTTAGTGCGTTTGTGTCCTTGGATTAACATTTAAGTCATTTTGTTTATCTCAAGGCTTATTCTAATCCATTTACGTTCTTAGACAATGTAGTTCATGCCATAAGTGGGTTTGTGCCATTGGATTAACATTTATATCATTTTGTGCGACCAAAGGCTTATTCTAATCCATCTTCGTTCCTTACCAATGCAGTTCATCCAATCAGTGCATTTGTGCCATTGGATTAATATTTACGTCATTTTGTGCATCGCAAGCTTATTGCAATCACTTTTCGTCCTTAAGGAATGTAGTTCATCCAATAAGTGTGTTTGTGTCATTGGATTAATATTTACGTCTTTTTGTCTATCCCAAGGCTTGTTCTAACCTATTTTCATTTTAACCAATGTACTTCATCCAATAAGTGCGTTTTTGTCATTGAAAAAACATTTAGGTCATTTTGTGCATCCCAAGGCTTATTATAATCACTTTTTGTTCTTAAGGAATGTAGTTCATCCAATAAGTGCTTCTGTTTCATTTGATTTACAATTAAGTCATTTTGTCCATCCCAAGGCTTATTCTAATCACTTTTAGTTCTTATAGAATGTACTTCATGCAACTATTGCGTTTGTGTCATTGGATTAACACTTACGTCGTTTTTTGCGTCCCATGGCTATTTTAATCCTTTTTTGTTCTTACCCAATGTAGTTCATCCAATATGTGCGTTTGTGTCATACGATTAATATTTAGGACATTTTGTGCATTCTAAAGCTTATTCTAATTACTTTTCATTCTTAAGGAATGTAGTTCATCCAATAAGTGCGTTTGTGTCATTGGATTAACATTTACGTCATTTTGTGCATCCCAAGGCTTTTTTTAATCACTTTTTTTTATAAGGAATGTAGTTCATCCAATAAGTGTGTTTGTGTTATAGGATTAACATTTACGTCATTTTTTGCATCCCAAGGCTTATTCTAATCTATTTTCGTTCGTTACTAATGTAGTTCATCTAATAAGTGCATTTGTGTCATTACATTAATGTTTACATCATTTTGTGCATCCCAAGTCTTATACTAATCACATTTCGTTCTTAACGAATGTAGTTCACTCAATAATTGCGTTTGTGTCTTTGGATTAACATGTACGTCATTTTGTACATGCCAAGGCATATTCTAATCAATTTTCGTTCTTAACCTATCTTGTTCATCCAAGAAGTGCGTTTTTGTCATTGGAAAAACATTTAGCTAATTTTGGGCATCTGAAGTCTTATAGTAATCACTTTTCGTCCTTCAGGAATGTAGTTCATCCAAGAAGTGCTTTGTTACATTGGATTAACAATTACGTCATTTTGTGATTCCCAAGGCTTATTCTAATCACTTTTCGTTCTTATGGAATGTACTTCATCCAACAATTGCGTTTGTGTCATTAGATTAACATTTACGTCATTTTGGGCATCCCAAGGCTTATTCAAATGCATTTTTGTTCTTAAGGAATGTAGTTCATCTAATAATTGTGTTTGTTTCAATGGATTAACACTTACGTCATTTGGTGCATCCGATGGCTTATTATAATCCATTTTCGTTCTTAACCAATGTAGTTAATCCAATAAGTGTGTTTGTGTCGTACGATTAACATTTAGGCCATTTTTTGCATCCTAAAGCTTATTCTAATTCACTTTCGTTCTTAACCAATGTAGTTCATCCAATAAGTGAGTTTGTGTCATTGGATATACCTTTACGTCATTTTGTCCATCCCAAGGCTTATTCCAATCGATTTTTGTTCTTAGCCAATGTAGTTCATCCAATAAGTGAATTTGTGTCATTAGATTAAAATTTATGTTATCTTGGGCATCCCAAGACTTCAACTAATCACTTTAAGTTCTTAAGGAATGTAGTTCCCTCAATAAGTGCGTTTGTGTCATTAGATTAACATTTACGTCATTTTGTGCAACCCAAGGCTTATTCTAATCATTTTTCGTTCTTAAGGAATGTAGTTCACCTAATAACTGTGTTTGTGTGATTGTATTAACATTTACGTCATTTTGTACATCCCAAGGCATATTCTAATCCGTTTTCGTTCTTTACCAATGTAGTTCAACCAATAAGTGCGTTTTTGTCATTGGAAAAACATTTAGGTCATTTTGTGTATCCCAAAGCTTATTATAATCACTTTTTGTTCTTAAGGAATGTAGTTCGTCCAAGAGGTGCTTTTGTTTCATTGGATTAACAATTACGTCATTTTGTGCATCCGAAGGTCTATTCTAATCAGTTTTCGTTCTTATGGAATGTACTTCATCAAACAATTGCGTTTGTGTCATTGGATTACCATTTAGATCATTTTGGGCATCCCAAGGCTTATTCTAATGCATTTTTGTTCTTAAGGAATGTAGTTCATCCGATAATTGTGTTTGTGTCATCGGATTAATGTAACACCCCCATTTTAACAGCGCGGATGTTTTTTTTTTAAACCACTTACTAAAAATAATACGTCGTAACACAAAATGACAAGAGGATAAATAATTACATCATATATACAAACAAGCTAAAATAGTTTTTGGGACAATAATCCAAAATTTACAAATTGAAAATACACCGAGGCTATGAGACCTATCAAATATCGCTCATACCCTTGGTGTATTCTCGACAGACACATGCAAAGAAGTACTTTTCCAAGAATGTTATCCCCCCATGGTGACGCCAAAAAAATAGAACATGGACCCACCAACAAAAGTAAACTGTCAAAGTACGTCATAAGTACAGTAATCCCAAGACAAAATAAGTACAACCACCAAAACACTAAGGCCCTATACAACAAACACTAATCTAAACATCCACTAACAACTACAGTAACAAAGCTTATTTGAATCCATTTTTGTTCTTAACCATTGTAGTCCATCAAATAAATGCGTTTGTGTCATTGGATTAATAGTTACGTCATTTTGTGCATCCCAAGGCTTATTCTAATGCAATTTCGTTCGTAGAGAATGTACATCATCCAATAAGTGCATTTGTGTTATTAAATTCACATCTACGTCATTTTGTGCATCGCAAGGCTTATTGCAATCACTTTTCGTCCTTAAGGAATGTAGTTCATCCAATAAGTGTGTTTGTGTCATTGGATTAACATTTAAGTCATTTTGTGCATCTCAAGGCTTATTCTAATCCATTTTTGTTTCTTAGACAATGTAGTTCATCCAATAAGTGCGGTTGTGTCATTAGATTTACATTTACGTCATTTTGTGCATCCTAAGGCTTATTCCAATTCATTTTCTTTCTTAGCCAATGTTGTTCATCCAATAAGTGCGTTTGTGTCATTGGATTAACATTTAAGTCATTTTGTGCATCTCAAGGCTTATTCTAATCCATTTCCGTTCTTAGACAATGTAGTTCATCCAATAAATGCGTTTGTGTCATTAGTTTAACATTTAAGTCATTTTGTGCATCTCAAGGCTTATTCTAATCCATTTACGTTCTAAGACAATGTAGTCCGTCCAATCAGTGCATTTGTATCATTGGATTATCATTTAAGCCATTTTGTGCATCTGAAGGCTTATTCTAATCCATTTATGTTCTTAGACAAAGTCGTTTATCCAATAAGTGCGTTTTTGTGTCATTGGATATTCATTTACGTCATTTTGTGCATCCAAGGTTTATTCTAATGCAATTTCGTTCAATAAGTGCGTTTGTGTCATTGGATTAACATTTATGTCAATTTGTGCTTCGCAAGGCTTATTAAAAATAACTTTTAATTCTTAAGGAATGTAGTTCATCCAATAAGTGCGTTTGTGTAATTGGATTATCATTTACGTCATTTTGTACATCCCAAGGTTTATTCTAATCACTTTTCGTTCATAAAGAATTTAATTCATCCAATAAGTGCGTTTGTGTCATTGGTTTAACATTTAAGTCATTTTGTGCATCTTAAGGCTTATCCTAATCCATTTACGTTCTTAGACAATGTAGTTCGTCCAATCAGTGTGTTTGTATCATTGGATTATCAATTAAGTCATTTTGTGCATCTTATGGTCTATTCTAATCCTTTTATGTTCTTAGACAATGCGTTCATCCAATAAGTGTGTTTGTGTCATTGGATTATCATTTACGTCATTTTCTGCATCCCAAGGTTTATTCTAATTACTTTTCGTTCATAAAGAATTTAGTTCATCCAATAATTGTGTTTGTGTCATTGGATTAACACTTACGTTAATTTGTTGCTCCCAAGGCTTATTCTAATCCATTTTTGTTCTTTACCAACCTAACTCATCCGATAAGTGCATTTGTGTTTTAGGATTATTATTTACGTCATGTTGTGCATCGCAAGGCTTATTCCAATCAATTTGCATCTTTAAGCGATGTAGTTATTCCAATAATTGCGTTTGTGTCATTGGATTATCATTTAGGTCATTTTGTGCATCCTTAGCCTTATTTTAATCCATTTTTGTTCTTAACCAATGTAGTCCATCCAATAAATGCATTTGGGTCATTGGATTAACAGTTACATCATTTTGTGCATCCTAAGGCTTATTCTAATGCAATTTCGCTCTTAGAGAATGTACTTCATCCAATTTTGCTCTTGTGTCATTGGATTAATATTTACGTCATTTTGTGCATCGCATGGCTTATTCCAATCACTTTTCGTCCTTAAGGAATGTAATTCATTCAATAAGTGCGTTTGTGTCATTGGATTAACAGTTAAGTCATTTTGTGCATCTCTAGGCTTATTCTAATCCATTTTCGCTCTTAGACAATGTTGTTGATCCAAAATGTGCTTTTGTGTAATTGGATTATCATTTACGTCATACTGTGCATTCGAAGGTTTATTCCAATCACTTTTCGTCTTTAAGGAATGTAGATTATACAGTATGTGCGTTTGTGACATTGGGTTAACATTTAAGTCATATTGTGCATCTAAAGGCTTATTGTAATCCATTTTCGTTCGTAGACAATGTACTTGATCCAATAAGTGCGTTTGTATCATTGCATAAACATTTCGGTCATTTTGTGCATCGCAAGGCTTATTCTAATCACTTTTCGTCCATAGGGAATGTAGTTCATCCTATAAGTGCGTTTGTGTCATTGGATTAACATTTAAGTCATTTTGTGCATCTCAAGGCTTATTCTAATCCACTTTCGTTCTTAGACAAAGTAATTCATCCATTAAGTGCGTTTGTGTCATTGGTTTAACACTTAAGTCATTTTGTGCATCTCAAGGCTTATTCCAATCCATTTACGTTCTTAGACAATGTAGTTCATTCAATCAGTGCGTTTATGTCCTTGGATTAACATTTAAGTCATTTTGTGCATCTCAAGGCTTATTCTAATCCATTTACGTTCTTAGACAATGTAGTTCATCATATAAGTGTGTTTGTGTCATTATATTAATATTTACGTCATTTTGTGCATCCCAAGGTTTATGCTAATCACTTTTCGTTCTTAAGGAATTTAGTTCATCCAATAATTGTGTTTGTGTCATTGGATTAACACTTACGTTAATGTGTGAATCCCAAGGCTTATTTTAATCCATTTTTGTTCTTAACCAATGTAGTCCATCCAATGAATGCATTTGTGTCATTGGATTAACAGTTACTTCATTTTCTGCATCCCAAGGCTTATTCTGATGCAATTTTGTTCTTAGATAATGTACTTCATCCAATAAGTACGTTTGTGTCATTGGATTAACATTTACGTCATTTTGTGCATCGCAAGGCTTATTCTAATCCATTTACATTCTTAGACAATGTTGTTCATCCAACAAACAAGTGCGTTTCTGTCATTGGATTAACTTTTACGTCATATTGTGCATCCCAAGCCTTATTTGTATCCGTTTTTGTTCTTAACAATTGTAGTCCATCCAATAAATGCGTTTGTGTCATTGGATTAACAATTACATCATTTTGTGCATCCCAAGGCTTATTCTAATGCAATTTCGTTCTTAGATAATGTACTTCATCTAATAAGTGTGTTTGTGTCATTGGATTAATATTTACGTCATTTTGTGCATCGCATGGCTTATTCCAATCACTTTTCGTCCTTAAGAAATGTAGTTCATTCAATAAATGGGTTTGTGTCATTGGATTAACATTTAAGTCATTTTGTGCATCTCATGGCTTATTCTAATCCATTTTTGTTCTTAAACAATGTAGTTGATCCAAAAACTACGTTTGTGTCATTGGATTATCGTTTACGTCATATTGTGCATCGAAAGGAGTATTCCAATTACTTTTCGTCCTTAAGAGTTTATCCAGTAAGTGCGTTTGTGTCATTGGATTAACATTTAAGTCATATTGTGCATCTAAAGGGTTATTGTAATCAATTTTCGTTCTTAGGCAATGTACTTCATCCAATCAGTGCGTTTGTGTCATTGGATTAACATTTCGGTCATTTTGTGCAACGGAAGGCTTATTCCTATCACTTTTCGCCATAGGGAATGTAGTTCATCCAATAAGTGTGTTTGTGTCATTGGATTAACATTTAAGTCATTTTGTGCATCTCAGGTTTATTCTAAACCCATTTTCGTTCTTAGACAATGTAGTTCATCCAATAAGTGCGTTTGTGTTATTGGTTTAACATTTAAGTCATTTTGTGCATCTCAAGGCTTATTCTAATCCATTTACGTTCTTAGACAATTTAGTTTATCCAATCAGTGCGTTTGTGTCCTTGGATTAACATTTAAGTCATTTTGTGCATCTCAAGGCTTATTCTTATCTATATACGTTCTTAGACAATGTAGTTCATCCAATAAGTGAGTTGTGTCATTGGATTAATATTTACGTCATTTTGTGCAGCCCAAGGTTTATTCTAATCACTTTTCGTTCATAAGGAATTTAGTTAATCCAATAATTGTGTTAGGGTCATTGGATTATAATTACGTTAATGTGTGCATCCCAAGGCTTATTCTAATCCATTTTTGGTCTTAACCAATGTAGTCCATCTAATAAATGCATTTGTGTCATTGGAATTAACAGTTACGTCATTTTCTGCATCCCAAGGCTTAATCTAATGCAATTTCGTTCTTAGATAATGTACTTCATCCAATAAGTACGTTTGTGTCATTGGATTAACATTTACCTCATTTTGTGCATCGCAAGGCTTATTCTAATCCATTTACATTCTTAGACAATGTTGTTCATCCAATAAGTGCGTTTGTGTCATTGGATTAACATATACGTCATATTGTGCATCCCATGGCTTATTTGAATCCGTTTTTGTTCTTAACCAATGTAGTCTATCCAATAAATGCGTGTGTCATTGGATTAACAATTACATCATTTTGTGCATCGCAAGGCTTATTCTAATTCAATTTCGTTCTTAGATAATGTACTTCATCCAATAAGTGTGTTTGTGTCATTGGAATAATATTTACGTCATTTTGTGCATCGCATGGCTTATTCCAATCACTTTTCGTCCTTAAGAATTGTAGTTCATTCAATAAGTGCGTTTGTGTCATTGGATTAACATTTAAGTCATTATTTGTGTAACACCCCGAGTTTAAAACACAGCGCGAGTGTATTTTTTTTTTTCAATAAAGAATTAAAATGAGTTTTGCAAAATTAATGTCAAGGGAATTAAAATAAAGTTTTCATCAATTCAATTCAAAAGAGAATACCCGACATGTGGCCACTAAACAGTATCAGAGTGCGGAAAATACAGCGGAAAAGTCATACATTAATTCCCAAAATAAATTACATTTCCCAAAACTCAAGATCCTATACAAAAGTCTAGTCTGATCATGCACTAAGCTACAGTAGCACGGTCTCCACCGTATCCTCTATAAGTCTCGTCTTCAGCCAACCGTCCATCCTTCTGCGTTGTCCACGGATACTCCGTACGTAAAGATCAGGGGAAACTAACGACGTTTCCGTCATTAGTGTATCCGTTGGTAGGACGGTTTCGGGTAACATATGAGGGCAAAGCCCAATTTGCACAATATAATAGCAAGGATCACCGACCGAAATTAACAAATAGTCACATAGCATATATTTCACAGCAACAATTATATCCATGGTATAACATTTGAAATTTAATAAATATGCCTTTTCAAAACAGCAGCCAATTATTATGAAATATGTGGTAAGTACAAACAACACCTCAGCAAATCACATTCATTTAAATCAGAAATTCAGATTCTGCACAGTACTCACACATATCAATTTCCAACTATTCTTCATATAATGAAACGTGGCCCACCGGTCAATCCCTCAATGCAATATGTATATGCTCATGTATACAATTTTCTTGGAATCACCAAGGTGCAGTCGTTCAACAGACCAGCACAATATGTTTGACTTTAACGGCCCTCAAGACCAAGGTGCAATCGCTCAATAGATCAGCACCTAGTGCAGTCCCTCAACAGACCAGCACTCGTGCAGTCGCTCAACAAACCAGCACGTTAGACATATACCAAGGTACAATCGCTCAACAGATCAGTACCTAGTGCAGTCACTCAACAGACCATCACTCGTGCAATCGCTCAACAGATCAGCACGTGGCTGCATATTTCAGGGCATAGACGCTCAACGGTCCAGTACCAATGCAGTCGCTCAACAGACCAGCACCTATATACCAAAGTACAATCGCTCAACAGATCAGTACTTAGTGCAGTCGCTCAACAGACCAGCAGTCGTGCAATCGCTCAATAGATTAGCACGTGGTTGCGCATTTCAGGGTACAGACGCTCAACAGTCCAGTACCAGTGCAGTCGTTCAATAGACCAGCACCTATATACCAAGGTACAATCACTCAACAGATCAATACCTAGTGCAGTCGCTCAACAGACCAGCACTCGTGCAATCACTCAACAGATCAGCACGTGGTTGCGCATTTCAGGGTACAGACGCTCAACAGTCCAGTACCAGTGCAGTCGCTCAACAGACCAACACCTATATACCAAAGTACAATTGCTCAACAGATCAGTACTTAGTGCATTCGCTCAACAGATCAGCAGTCGTGCAATCGCTCAACAGATCAGCACGTGGTTGCGCATTACTTTGTTGCCCATCGCGGGTACCACTTGACTATGCAATGCATGAATATGCAGTGTTTCACTTCTCTGGAAACAGTATGCAAAATCAGAAAATTCATACCTTTCCATCTTATTTAAAATATCTCAGCACAATCAGGATTATCATCATCACAAACATGACTAAACAGCCAAGTATTCATTAACATTTTGAAATGTTTTCCCAAACTCTTAAAATTCAAATACAGTATTTAAAACTGAGGATTTGTGGAAATTTCGAATCTGTATTCGAATACAGCTTCTCTGTATTTGAATACAGAAGCCAAAAATAGTGCAGATTTACACTCTGTATTCGAATACAGCCCTCTGGTATTCGAATACAGAGGCAGTCTCAGTGCACAAAACAACATCATCACCACCACTTCAAAATATCACCAAAAGTTCCATTTTAATTCACCACAACATTCCCAATATTCCCCAAACACTCAGGGTTTACAAAACACTCTTGAAAACTTGGAATTTCTTAAAACTCGAATCTGTATTCGAATACAGACCCCTTGTATTCGAATATAGAAGCATGAAACTGCAATTTTAACATTCTGTATTCGAATACAGCATGCCTGTAGTCGAATACAGAAGACCAAACCTTGAAAAATTCAGCATTCTCTCCTAGGTCATTAAAGGTTTTCAACACATGTTGTATTCGAATACACCTTCGAAAACCAGTGAAATATTCCTGAGATTTCAACCCTTTTCAAACTATTTTCTTTTAAAAACAAACAACCAAACATTATAACAGATTCAGCACTTTTTCCAAACAATACTTTCCTCATTAAAAATCCCTTTTCTTTTTAAATCATCAACATCACCAGAATCATTCACAACAGAAATAGAATCAGACTCATCAACACCAAATCATCCAGAAACAGAAACAGAATGATCAATCATCAGAACATCACACAACATTTCAGTTTTCTCAATATCAGAATAACATGGAAGCATTTCAACTTTCACAACACATCAAAATAACATGCAAGCTTTTCAGCTTTCACCACACATTAGAATAACATGCAAGCATTTCAGCTTTCACAACACATCAGAATAACATGCAAGCATTACAGAGCAGCAAAACACCAACAGAATGCATTTTTTTGCATTTCAAAACCATTTTCAAAATAGTTTTATAAACATGCATTTTAATCATGTTTAAAATAACATACAAGACATTTTTCCACTTTCCCATATAAACAACACAACTTTTAGTGCATTCAACCCAAACAGCAATCATCACAGAGCTTTTAAAACATCAAAAAATGCATTTTTCATTTCTTTCAAGCATCAGGCAAACCAGTTTCAAAACAGTAATGAAAACACAAGTAATGCCATGAAAGTTATGCACTTACAGCCCTAATGCAACTAGAAAGTTGAAGGTGCCCTTACCTTTGTTGCGTGTTCTGCTACTTCTCTCGTTTCTGCTGTCGTTCCCGTTTTCGCGCCAAAAACCGGTGAAACTGTAGCCTGCGTTTGCTGCTACAAAATTGGGTTCTTTAGCTCCGTAATGGTATGGGGAATAACTTTTGTACTGGGGTTTTAGTGTTTTAGTGCTTGGATGTCCAAGTAATGGCACTTTGAAGAGTTCGCTCTTTTCTTCTTTGTAATCGTGACTGGAAATGGAGGAAGGCAGAAAACAGCAAACAGAATGGGAGGGAAGAGTGCTGTTACATGCAGCACTATTACATGTAGTATGGGCAGTGAGGAAGGAGGGATGGTGTTCTGATATCACCATCCTTCTCACTCCTATTTATAGGCTTTTGTGGTGCCACCTCACCAAAAATAATGTTAAAATAATGTTGGATCCTTCAGCACTTAATTGTTTTGCATTTAGCCACTAATCCTCAATTAACTGCCTGATTAATTTAATTACTCATAATTAAATTAATTTAATCTTCATCCAATAATTTTAATTCATCCTCCAAAATAAATATTTATATATATATATTTTCTCAAAACATCCATATATTAAATATTTTACAAATGTCTCCAATACACTTAAAATTAATTCCATCATTTTAATTAAAAAATTAAGGGTCTTACAATGTGAATCTCAAGGCTTATTCTAATCTATTTTCGTTCTTAGACAATGTAGTTGATTCAAAAAGTGTGTTTGTGTCATTGGATTATCATTTACGTCATATTGTGCATCCAAAGGATTATTCCAATCATTTTTCGTCCTTAAGGAATGTAGTTTATCCAGTAAGTGCGTTTGTGTCGTTGGATTAACATTTAAGTCATATTGTGCATCTAAAGGCTTATTGTAATCCGTTTTCGTTCTTAGACAATGTACTTCATCCAATAAGTGCGTTTGTGTCATTGGATTAAAATTTCGGTCATTTTGTCCATAGGGAATGTAGTTCATCCAATAAGTGCGTTTGTGTCATTGGATTAACATTTAAGTCATTTTGTGTATCTCAAGGCTTATTCTAATCCATTTTCGTTCTTAGACATTAATGGGTACATTAATGAGGAAGTCTATGTCAAACAGCCACATGACTTTGAAGACTTCAAAAATCCTTCACATGTCTTCAAATTAAAGAAGGCTTTTTATGGTTTCAAACAAGCTCCAAGAGCTTGGTATGATAGGTTGAGTAAATTTTTATGTGAACATGGATTTGAAAAAGGTAAAGTTGATAAAACCTTATTCATTAAAAGAACGAATAATCATACTTTACTTGTTCAAGTCTACGTGGACGATATTATATTTAGATCAACCAAAAATGAAATATGTGAAGAATTCTCATTAATGATGTAAAGAGAATTTGAAATGTTCGTGATGGGAAAATTAAACTATTTCCTAGGACTTCAAATCAAGCAACTTAAGAATGTTATTTTTATTCATCAAGCAAAGTATTGTAAAGAATTGTTGAAATGATTTGAGATGGACAGCAGCAAACCAAGGGCTACTCCTATGGGATCAGGAACGTATGTTGATAAAGATGAAAATGGAAAATCAATTGATATATCAAGGTATCTAGGATGTAAGACAGATCGAAAAAGCACAAGCGGCACTTGTCACATTTTATGAAATGCACTAGTATCATGGTCTTGTAAGAAGCAAGCATGCGCAGCTCTAAGTACTGCTGAGGCAAAATACATAGCAACAGGCAGTTGTTGTGCTTAGATCCTATGGCTCAAGCAACAACTATGTGATTATGGACTTGATCTCGGGTGCATCCCTCTGAAATGTGACAACATTAGTGATATCAACATCACTAAGAATCTAGTCATGCATTCTCGAACCAAACATATCGACATACATCATCATTTTCTAAGAGATCATGTGCTCAAAGGCAATGTTGAAGTTACTTTTGTCGACATTTATAATCAACTACCGGATATTTTTACAAAGCCACTGCCTAGAGATTCATTCTACAAAATCCAAAAAGAGTTGGGTATCCTAAATGAAAGTGGTATCTAAAGGTTTGAATGCTTTGTAAGTCATGTCACTTATAGATTCAATTTTTTTGCATCTTCTCTTACTTAATTATTGATATATGATCCTTTGGTATCTATGGGTTTTAGTAATTATCAAATACATGATTAAAATTATCTCTTTAGTTAAAAAATTTTAATTTAAATACGAAATTTTTACTGTCGTATTCGAATACACATTGTCTGTATTCGAATACACGTTCCCAGAATAACCTGTATTCGAATACATCAAGCTTGTAGTCGAATACAGATTCGATGTTTTCAGCTTTTAAAACGTTTTTTTGACAGATTTAAGGTTTTCTCTCAAATACAAAAATTCAGTAGCCGAATACACTCTATTCCTCTATTTTCATTTCTTCAAAACTTTCATCCAATCTTACATGCAATCATCACCAAACCTTTACCTCATCGTCCATTACATCTAAAGTGATTTCCAAATCAAACCCAAACCCCAAATTTCCCCAAAAACCGTGAAACTCCATCTTCTCCATTTCTTCAAACATGGATGCACGAAAAAGAGGTCCAAGGACGAAGGTTGCTGCTGTGGGTCCTTCAAAGAAAAAAAGAAATGATAATATGGCAGACCTATCCCGGTTACTTCACTCACCAGAAGAAATCGACAGGTTCTGAACCCACATCTCAGACATAAAGTTGATTACTCCAAAAATTGATACTCTTGATTCCTTCTCTACTTTTAAATTCCCTGAGTTACTTAAAGCTCAAAAATTAGAAGAGTTCATTGGATACAATGGTCCTATCTATGGGACTTAGTTAGGGTATTTTTTTGCAACCTTGAAAGAGATGGTTCTAAGCTAGTGTCGAAGGTTAAGGGAAACATTATTGAATTAGACACCAAAACCATTGGAGAAATTATGCACATACCTTGTGAGGGTCAAAAAATGTGTCCAGGACATTTATGTGAATGGGTAAACACTACTGAGTATGATGCTTATATCACACTGTGTCGGTTTGATAAAAATACGATGGAACAAAAAAGAGCGCAGACTGGTTCAGAGTTTGCTAGGAAGAGATATGGTGTTGGTAATCTAACCATCAACAACAGATTACTGCATTATTTCCTAAGTTATATTCAAGTACCGAAAGCAGGAAATGATTCCCAAATATCTGAATTTGAACTTCAAGTCATGGTTTTTATGATCGAAGGGGCTGGTCTTAACTAGGCTTACTTTGTTCGCTCTATTTTATTTGCCTCCAAAGATGCTATAGGATTGCCTTATGCAAGGGAAGTTACCAGAATTTTGGACCACTTTAAAATAGATTTATTAGTTGAAGTTTTGTACAAAACTACCAAAGATAGTGTGGAGTGAACCGCTTCAAACTTATGTCCACAAGGGTGATCTTGGACAATCTTCATCGACAAGTGCTCAAGATGAAGATGCAGCAGAAGCAAAAGCTGCAGCGGAAGCAGGACGAGAAGTAGGAGCAAAAGATATAGCGGCTGATGTAGATATCATTTCAAATCGCATGATCATGGAAAAACTCAATTCGATTCAAACCTTCGTCACAGAACAATTTCAGAACATGAATACTTCCTTCACCAACAAATTTCAAACCATGACCACATCTTTCAACAATAGATTTCAACACATTGAAACAACCATCACTCAAAATCATGCCTCTCTACATCGAGAACTAAGTAATATGTTCGACAAAATTGACCACCTTCACCTCCCACCGGATTTTGATGAGTAGATTGGCTATTTCAATTTCTGCTATTTGTTTCAGCTTTGTTAAACATTTCCTTCAAATATATTATTGCCTTTTACTAAAATGTATTCCTAGACTTGGTTATTTCAATGTGAATTACTCTTCGTCGCAATCTTCCTAAATGTTATGTGATGTTTGTGTTTATTCTCTATATATCATGTGTATGCTTGGTTTACTTTGTATGCTATCTTCTTCCTTTTTGATCATGTCAAAAGGGGGTGAAAAGTTGTATGTTGTTAGTATTAAATTTTTTACAGATCTTCCAAAACAAAGGCGAGAAAGCATATATCAAGGGGAGTAAGCATATATCAAGGGGGAGAAAATAAAGTCTTTGAAAATTCAAACAAGGTTTTGTCATCATCAAAAAGGGGGAGATTGAAAAAGAATAAGATCCATATTTTTGACGAAGACTGTAAGACCCTTAAATTTAAGAATTAAATTATGGAATTAATATTAAGTGTATTTTGGGGATATTTGTAAAATATTTAATATATGTATGTTTGAGTGAATATATATATATATATAAATATTTATTTTGGAAGATGAATTAAGATTATTGGATGAAGAGTAAATTAATTTAATTGTGAGTAATTAAATTATCGGGCAGTTAATTTAGGGATTATCGGCTAATTGCAACGAAACTGGTTAAGTGCTGAGGATCAGAAAAGTGTCGGGTGAGGTGGCACCCACAAATGCCTATAAATAGGAATGAGGAGGCAGAGCAAAGGCAGAAAAAACCATACCTCCTCCATATTGAATATAACAGTACTCACCCTCCTCCTTCTTCCATTCTGATTTCTGTTCACGATAAAAAAAAAAGGGAGTTCCTCAAAAGTGATTTCTGTTGAGGTTTTAATAATCTGTGATGTGCTGTTTTGGTGGTTACCTCAATGTTGTTTTGTTTGTGTGGGAAAGCTTAAATATGTCTTGCATGTTATTCTGAAGATGATCAAAATGCATGTTATGAAACTGCTGTGCATGTTGTCATAAACTGCGAAAAATGCATTATGTTGATGTATGATGATTCTGTGATGGTTGCTGTTTGGCTAAATGTATTAATGTTGTTCTGTTGTGTAAGAAAGTTGGAAAATGTTGTGCATGTTGTGATTGGTTGTGTAAGAATGCTGGAAATACATTGCATGTTGTTTTGAGAAATGATCAACAATGTAAACGTTGAAAAATGTCTGTTCTGTTGTGGTTGACATTCAGTTTTGGGTGGTTCTGGTGTTGCTGATGTTCTCAAAAGAAAAGGGATTTTAAATGATGAAAGTGTTTTTCTGGAAAAAGTTGTTATTGATGAAAAATGCCTGAGTTTTGTGGTTCAAAAGAATGGAGAAAACTATTTTGGGGTTGTGCTGGTTTTTCAAAGGAAAAAGTTTGAAAATGTGTTGTAGTTTCAGGAAAATTTCACTGAATTTGAACGTCTATTCGAATACAGGTTTAGTGTATTCGAATACAACCTGCCATGCTTCTGTTTTACTCAAGTTTTCGAACTTGTATTCAAATACGGGCCTCTATATTCGGATACAGATGAAGGATTTTTGCTTCTGACTTAGCATATGTATTCGACTACGACAGCCTCGTATTCGAATACAGGATGCTGATTTTCACTATTTTTGCTTCTGTATTCGAATACAAGGGAGCTGTATTCGAATACAGAGTCGTGTTTTTCCATAAAATCAACTTTCAGACATTGTTTTATAAACTCTAAGTGTTGGGAAACATTTGGAAGGTTTGAAATGATTCAAATGGAGTTTTGAAATAGTTTTGAAGAGGAGATGATGAGGTTCTGGAAACATTTAATGATGTCGGAGAAAATGCTGAGTTTACACTCTATTTGTCTTCTGTATTCGAATACAAGTATGCTGTATTCGAATACATAGTGTTGAATTTGCAAATTTAGCTTCTGTATTCGAATACAAAAGAGCTGTAGTCGAATACAGATTCGTGTTTTTTAGAAAATCAAAGTTTTAAACATTGTTTTATAAACCCTCAGTGTTGGGAAATATTGGGAAGGTTTGTGATGAATTAAAATGGAATTTTTGTGATAGTTTGAAGTGGTGGTGATGAAGTTTTTGAGACTTTACTGATGTAGTGAAAAATGTTGATTTGTGCACTGGGACTTTCTCTGTATTCGAATACAGAGTGTTAATTCTGCACTGTTTTGGTTTATGTATTCGAATACAGAGAAGCTGTATTCGAATACAGATTCGTGTTTTCCAGAAAACTCAGTTTTAAAACACTGTTTTATGAATTTTAAGAGTTGGGGAAGACAAAGGGAAGATTTTTGGTGAATAAGAATGGAGTCTTAAGATGATGTGGAGTGAAAATGATGAGATGTTTGAATGTTTAATCATTGATGTGATGATAATGAAATTAATTGTGTGGAGTTGTTTTGGGGAAATGATGGAAAAGCATGAATTTTTCTGATGTTGCATATTGTTTTCAGTGAAGAGAAAACACTACATATTCATGCATTGCATAGTCAGGTGGTACCCGCGATGGGCCACAGAGTAATGCGTAAACGTGCTGATCTGTTCAGCGATTGCACGAGTGCTAGTCTGTTGAGCGACTGCACTGGTACTGGTTTGTTGAGCGACTGTACCCTGAAATGCGCAAAAACATGCTGATCTGTTGAGCGATTGCACGAGTGCTGGTCTGTTGAGCGACTGCACTAGTACTGGTCTGTTGAGCGACTGTACCTTGGTATATGTATAACGTACTGGTCTGTTGAGCGACTGCATGAGTGCTGGTCTGTTGAGCGACTGCACAGGTGCTGATCTGTTGAGCGATTGCACCCTGGTCTTGAGGGCCGTTAAAGTCAAACATATTTAAATTGTGCTGGTCTGTTGAGCAACTGCACCTTGGTAATTCCAAGAAAGTGATGTGTGTAAGTACGTTATAAAATCTGAATTTCTGATGAATGTTTGTGATTGCTGAGGTGGTAGTTGAACTTACAATATGTTTTCTATATTAATTGGTTGCTATTTGAAAAAGCATATATATCATGAAATTTCAAATGAGCATCCTTAATTTCCATCATTGTTATATGTTATGCCATGGATGTATTTGTTCTGTGATATAAATGCTATGTGTTATTTGTGGAATTTGGGCTTTGCCATCAGATGCCCCCTAAACCCATACCCCCGGTGGGTACCCGGACGACCGAAACGTCGTTAGATTTCCTTGATCGACATTCACGTACTACTTGGGTATTTGACCCCATCTCAAGCAGGGCGACTTATACGGGGAGGTTGGCAAGGACGTGCAGGACCGACAGAGTAGAGGATTTCGTGGAGCACACTTACACGAGTATTGATTTTCCTGTTCCTTCCAAATTAGTATTGGAGGCGCATGGAATTTTTGATGATGCGGAGGAGCAAGTTGGAGGGGCTGTACGTGAACCCGAGACGGAAGAGAAGAACAAAGGGCCGAAGCCAGTAGCAGCTGATATTCCATGTCCATCATTCGATGACTGTTATGAGATTCCTGCACCGCCGAAGCGACCGAGACTGTGCATTGATCTGACGTCGGAGGAGACTGATCCCTCTCTATATGATGAGGAGGACGACGTCACATCGAGGCGAACGGCGGAGTCAGATGAGACTTGTATGGGATGCGGAGGAAATCCGTGCTATTGTAGCTTTAGTGCATGATCAGTTAGATTTGATGTATAGGATTTTGAGCTAGAAAAATGTAATTTGCTTTGATTTTGGAAATTATTGTACCACTTTTTCCGCTAACACATTCCACACTCTAATATTTCCTTTTGAGATTATGACACAGTTACCTCTTGAAATGTATTAATGTTTATTATTAAATTCCAGAGTTAAGTACTTAGTGATGTTACGATGAAGTTATTTAATTATGTTCATCGATGGAGTTGCGACGTATTATTTGACGAAACTATTAAAATCTGAAATTTTATTTCAATTCTTTTGAAGTAATAATTTGGAAAATCATTTTTAATTATTTATTTAAAAAAACCAAAAAATACACTCGCGCTGTGTTTTAAACTCAGGGTGTTACAAAGACAAAAGACTATGTGTAATGATCAAAATGCAAACTCAAAGGAAAATCATTTTTCAAGTCATATTAGGTAACTTAGGCTTTAAGGTACTTGGTAGTACTTCAAATGACAGGTTATCCTTTAGTTGAATTGTGTCTGGTTCGATCACATGTGATGGATCCGAAATGTATTTCCTTAATTGCGACACATGAAATACGTTTTTAGATATTGGATAGTATTGGAGGCAAAGCAATTCGATAAGTCATTGGTCCAATTCGTGCAGTAATTTGGTATGGTTCAATAAATTTCAGAGTTAATTTTCTCGATTTAATGGCTCTGCCAACTCCAGTTGTAGGTGTGACCCTTAGAAACACATGATCAACCTGCTCCAATTCCAAAGGTTTGCGACGCTTGTCTGCATAACTCCTCAAACAGTCCCGTGAGATCTTCATTTTCTCCTTTATCCTCTTGACCTTCTCTGTAGTATGTTGCACCATCTCAGGTCCTACAATCATACTCTCTCATTCCTTATACCAACATAAAGGCGTCTGGTACTTGCGTCCATACAAAGCCTCATATGGTGCCATCCCAATACTTGTGTGGAAACTATTGTTGTAGGTAAACTCAATCAACGGTAATACATCATCCCAACTCCCTCTATCATCCAATACACATGCTCTCAATAAATCTTCCAAGGACTGATTCGATCTCTCGGTCTGTCCGTCTGTTTGCGGATGGTAAGCTAAACTCAATCTCAGTTTCTTTCCCAACGCTTCATCCAACGCTCCGCAAAAGTGAGAAGTGAATTTCGGGTCACTGTCCGGTACGATACTCGACGGTACACCGTGTAATCTAACAATTTTAGCAATGTAGATCTCTGTCAGCTTATCAACCTTATAGGTGGTCTTTATTGTTAAGAAATGTGCGGATTTATTTAATCGATCCACTATCACCCAAATAGAATCATTCTTTCTCCTTGTCTTCAGTAATCTAGTTATAAACTCCATGGAAATGTTGTCCCACTTCCACTCAGATATATCCAAAGTTGTAACATTCCACTTTCGCTTTCTGGAAAGTTAAATAAGTTGATACATACTCCGCTACATGCCTCTTCATTCCAGGCCACCAAAAATTTTGCCTCAAGTCCTGATACATCTTTGTTGCTCCGAGATGGATACTCAATTTGCTCTTATGAGCCTCTTCTAAAATTGTTCTTCTTAGATCTGCAACTACTGGTACACAAAGCCTCCCATTACATCTCAAAATATTATCTGGTCCAATCTTGAGCTCAGTCGTCTTTCCTTGCACTATTAGGTTCCTCTTCTCTTGGATTAATGCATTATCTTGAAAATTCACAATATCCTCAAGTAGACCACTCAAAATTTTTATCATTCCACATTTTACATTTCCCGTTGCAAACTCCACGTCTAAGTGTAGGTCTCTAAATGCTTCCCACAACTCTTGTTGTCTAGCCATTATTGTTGAAGATACTAACACACTTCTTCTACTCAAGGCATCAGCCACCACATTGGCTTTCCCAGGGTGGTACTGCAATGTGAAATCAAAATCCTTGAGAGTCTCCATCCATCTCCTCTAGCGCATGTTCAACTCCTTCTGATCAAACAAACATTTCAAACTCTTATGGTCAATGAACACTTTGAACGTGCATCCATATAAGTAGTGCCTCCAGATCTTTAATGCAAAAACTACAGCAGCAAGCTCTAAATCACGAGTAGGATAGTTTCTTTCATGAGTCTTCAATTGTCTTGAAGCGTAGGCTACAACCTTCTTGTGTTGCATTAGAACACATCCCAAACCTTGGTGTGACGCATCACAGTAAACTTCGTATGGTTCTTCTTGTTGTGGTAAGGCCAATACCGGTGAGGTTGTCAGCTTTTCCTTGAGTAACTGAAAATTCTCCTCACACTTCTCTGTCCATGCGAACGGCTCATTCTTTCTAGTGAGTTGTGTCAATGGTGCTACAATCTTAGCAAATCCTTCCATAAATCTCTTGTAGTATCCTGCCAGTCCGACAAAACTTCGTATGTCTGTGATAGTCTGAGGCTGTTTCCAGGCGAGGACTGTCTCAATCTTTGTTGGATCCACATCGATTCCTTCTTTGGTTATCACATGTCGTAAGAAGGTCACTTTTTCTAGCCAAGACTCGCACTTCGACGGATTTGCATACAATTGCGTCTCGTGTAACACTTCAAGAACTCGACGTAAATGCTCTCCATGTTCTTCCTCATTCCTTGAATAAATCAATATATCATCGATGAACACCATAATGAATTTATCCAGAAATGGGCTAAAGATTCTATTCATGTAATCCATCAAAATCGCCGGTGCATTTGTAACTCCAAATGGCATAACAAGATATTCATAATGTCAGTAAATTGTTCTAAAAGCAGTCTTTTGAATATCTCCTTCTCTTACCCAAATATGATGGTAACCTGACTTGAAATCAATCTTCGAAAACACCGCGACTCCTCTTAATTGATCCACCAAATCGTCGATACGTGGTAAAGGATAACGATTCTTAATAGTTGCCTTGTTAAGTTGCCTATAATCCACACATAAGCGCGAGCTTCCGTCCTTCTTCTTAACCAACAACACCGGAGCTCCCCATGGTGACACACTTGGTCTGATAAATCCTTTCTCTAACAAATCTTCAATTTGGCCCTTGAGCTCTTTCAACTCCAATGGCGACATCTGATACGGCGCAATCAAAATAGGCCTGGTTCCTGGGTGTAGATCAATGAAGAACTCCACCTCTATTACTGGGGGTAATCTTGGAATTCTCTAGGAAATACGTCTAGGTACTCCTTGACAAGCACCACATCTTCTATGCTCACATCTATCTTTGCCTCCACGTTAGCCAATGATAGAAATTCTTGAGTTCTTTCTCTCAGCGACACTCTAAGTTTGTTAGTAGCTAAATACCAAACGACTCCAGGCTCGGGGAAAAGAACTAATTTGGGAGCACAAAACAAGATTACATAATGATATGACATGCAATCCATGATGAGAATGATCTCGAGTGATTGTAGGGGTAAACAAATCAAATTAATCAGGAAATCTCTATTCTAAATAGTTACGTGACAGTGTAAACATGCAGTATTTACGGTCAAAGTCTTAACAGGTGTGGAAACAACCAGTTGTGTTCATTTTACTTGAGAACCAGGAGAAAGAGACCGCAAGTCATTTCTGATTTGTATTATTCTTTCGACCCTCTTTAATATGTGCCTCAGCAAAAGACCTGTCCAATGTGTTGTTTCAGCAAAAAGTTATTGCAACAAACTGATGCAAACCCGGATAATATAAACGGTAAATGGAAGAAAACAGAGTAATAATGGAAAACTAAAAGTATATTCTATCTGAAAATCAAAGGAAAATACAATAGAACGAAGATCGTATTGTCCACAGAGCTAATGCGCCTTCAGAGAACCATGGTTCTCTACCTCGAACAAACTTTATGATTCTACTTGCTACCCTACTCTCTCCTCTCAGCACCCCATATACCAGAATTCCAATACCTGTTTTCCTTTCTCTCTCACTCTCTACTACGTGGAAAATGCCACCTTGATATTTCCTATTCCTTCTGGCATAAACCTGCTGCATACTGGGCTTGAAGGTTGCTGGTGTGCTAACAGCCCATTTGGCTTACATTTCTCATTTGGTGTCCTAACACAAACCGGCAGTATTTTCTAAAATCATGAGAACTTTAAAACAATTATTCATTTGAAGGATGAAACTCTTTATAAAATAAATATGGAATATATAATTAGAGTGGGTAAAAAGTTTCATACCGATTGAACAACCACAAAACTTTTCATTCAAGTCTTCCACTTCATTGCGAGAATAAGGTTGTTCATGGTCATCTTCATTTTCATTATTAGAGCTTCTGACTTCACTTCCAATTGCTCTAGGCTGTAACTCATCAATATCATTTTTCATTGCTTGAGCATTGGATTTTAATTCAACAATTTCTTCACTAATACTACTACCATCCAGCTCCAACTCACGTTCTAAGGAGGCATATACAGGTAACACCCCACACCCCTTTATCCCCTCAGTTGACCACCAAGATTGTTCCTTATGACCTTCAAGTATGAATTGAAATGATAGGTTGCAATCAGAACTTCCACTTTCTTGTCTGTTGTAATCATGCCAGCATATCAATACATGATCTGAAATTAATGTCCCATGATAACTGTGACTAATACGACGTCTGTCAACTTCTTTGCCGTGTTCAAAGATGAAACAATGAAGGGCATGGTGGTAAACATTGAAGCCCTCAGAAAGAATGATGCAAAATATGAAACCACACAAGTCAGATTTTGGGATAGGAGGAATAGTTATTGAAGCCTCTAATGTCTGAAAATCAAACATGAATGGAACTTGTGTTCCTGGCAAGAAAGAGAAAGCATCAACACCTTCGTCAGGATGGTATTCAGAGAAGGTTTGTAACATGTTCTCAAGCAATGACTGTTGAGTGGAGTCTGTGTCCAGATAAGTGCAATTAACGGCTTTCAAATATAGCACGGATGGCGAAAGCTTTGATAGAGACACAAGTTTCCTGCAATCATCTAAATCAAGCCATTCTAGCCTTGAATGGTTTTGGATGTTATCAGGGAGAACTTCTAAGTTGAAGCACTCATTCAACTTTAGTTGTTTTAAAGACTGTATGCCATCAAGGATGAACAACAGATTTAATGCATTTATTTGTGAGCACCCACAAAGGTTCAGTACTGTAATAGACCATAGTTGTGGATCATTTGATAACCCAACAATGTTAAGCTTGCTACATTCAGTTAGGTCAAGAAAAGTAAGTTTGGTATTACGCCAAATCGATGAAGGCAATTCATGTATAGCGGTGCCGCGTAAGGTCAAATACGCCATTTCCTCCGAAGTCACTGAAAATTCCATGAGAGATGAACAACCATCAAGTAAAAGTTTAGAGAGAGATTTTGAATGAATATTGGTTTTAAGGCTTTCAATCTTTATGCAACCTCCTAAGCCTAGATGTGTAAGCCTGGGGAGAGAAAAAATCGATGGATGGAGCTGACACAGGCTTTCACATTCACTAAGATATAGTTTTAAAAGATTTGTAGCCTTTGATAAGTCTGGGATCTCAATCAGATCTTTGGAGGATTCAAGCCAAATTATGGTTAGATTCACAAGATTCTGTAACAAGAAATAAATATGACATTGCTTAGAAGCAATTAAATTCATAATCATGCATGAGTATGTGAATCGGAAAATAATATTAATTTGTAATTATATTTATCAGCTTTCCCTAAAATAGGTTAGACAAATCAAGATTTGATTTGATCCCCTTAATTTGTAATTATTAGAGGTAAATGTTGTAATTATTATTTATACTTAAAAATGACAAAGCAAAAGGATCAGACCCTAATTTGTGACATGGTATCAGCTGGTTCGATCAAACCTGTGAGCTCTTCGTTAATCTTGGCTTTATTCGGCGACACCCCACTGGGTCGCTCTTGAAATTGTTCCTTCCGTTCTTGGTCATTGCTTGTTTCGTGATTACTTTGCGAACTCTCAACCATACCTGCCTGCGGTTGCTTGTTCGACTCTTGGTTTCATCTTCGCAATTCCTGATTGTCTTTCACAATTTTTCAGTGTTGAGATTGTGCTTCTGGGTTGACTTCTAGGTTGTTTCTCTCTGCTGCTCGATCGTGATTCTGGTTTTGTTGGTCGCGTTTCTGGGTCATTCTTGCTCGATATTGCCTCTCCCTGCTGCTTGCTTGTTTGATCATGGTTCTCGTCATTCTCGTGCCTGATCGTGAATAGGGTAATTTTTTGCTTACGGGACCTGTTTCTCTTTTTTTTTTTTGCTTACGGACCTGATTCTGTTGGGTGATTTTTGTCTCAATTTTTTTGCTGCACATTCAAAATATAAAGAATTTTTTGTCCACGTGCAATCTCATGACTTCTAAGAAAGAAAGAGACAACTTTTGTGTCCGTTTTACCGGCAAGAATTATGTTGCTCGGGAATTTCAATTCAAAATATATGTTAAAGGAAAGGGATTATGGAGTCACCTTGATGGGGTTCCTAAGGCACCGAGAAAGCCGCCTTAGATGCGTGGGAAATCAAAGATGCTGAGATTATTTTTTGGATTCTCAATACTATTGATCCTCATATGATCAATAATTTGCGCTCTTTTTCAACTGCTCAAAAAATGTATAACTATTTGAAAACCTATCTACCACTAGGACAATACGGCGAAACGTTTTCAGTTGGAGCTAGAGATAGCCAACTACAAACAAGGTAATTTGTCCGTTCATGAATATTATTCTGGATTTTTGAATTTGTGGACAGAACACGCTGATATTATATTTGCTGTGGTTCCGAAGACTTCTCTTGCGGATGTTCACACTGTCTACAACATCAATAAGCAAGATCAATTTCTCATGAAACTTTGTCCAGAATTTGAGGCTGTTAGATGTGCTTTGCTGAATAGAAATCTTGTTCCTTCTTTGGATACATGTGTTGGTGAACTTTTTAGAGAGGAACAGTGTCTCCTTACTCAAGGAACCATGTCTCATGATGTTGTCACTTCCGAACCTATGACAATTACATATGTTGCTCAAAGCTGAGGTAAAGGTCGTGATATGCGACAAGTCCAATGTTTCTCGTGCAAATAGTTTGGACATGTTGCTCATAATTGCACTAAGAAGTTTTGTAATTATTGCAAGCAGCAAGGTCATATTATCTCTGAATGTCCCAAATGCCCTCCACGACCAACCCAACGTCCGGTGCAGGCATTCCATGTCACTATGAGCTCCGCAGTTGGTCCTTCCATTTTTGGTGCCTCTAATAGTGGTGCTCTACAGTCTGAAATGATTCAATAAATGGTACTTTATGCTCTTTCAGCCTTGGGAATTCAGGGTAGGTCTTCTAATGTTTCCAATCCATGGTTTCTTGATTCTGGTGCATCCAATACCATGACGGGTTCTTCTAAATGCTTGCACAATTTATATTCTAATCATGGTAATCACAAAATTCAAATTGCTGATGATAATACTATTTCTATCACTAATGTTAGTGATATAAACTATGATTTTCAGGATATGCTTGTATCACTTGGACTTGCTTCCAATTTATTGTCTGTTGGACAATTGGTGGACAACAATTGTAATGTTAATTTTTCTCTTGATGGTTGTCTTTTGCAGGAGCAGGTGTCGCGAATGGTGATCGCGAAGGGGCCTAAAGTGGGAAGATTGTTTCCACTCCAATTTATTGCCAATCATTTATCTCTTGCTTGTAATAATGTTTTGAATTATTATGAGGTTTGGTATAGAAAATTGGGTAATCCATACTCTACTATTTTGTCTCATTTATTTAAAACTGGTTTGTTGGGAAATAAAAATGTTGTTTCTAATGCCTCTGTGTCATGTTCTGTTTGTATATTGACTAAAAGTAAAACACTTCCTTTTCCGTCTAGTGCTCATTGTGCTTCCACTTGTTTTGAGATGATTCATAGTGATGTATGGAGAATGTCTCCTATAATTTCTCATGCTCACTATAAATATTTTGTTACATTTATTGATGATTACAGTCGTTTTACTTGAATATATTTTCTTCGGTCTAAATCTGAAGTGTTTTCTATGTTTTAGAAATTTCTAATCTATGTTGAAATTCAATTTCAAGCAAGTGTTAAAAAAATTCGCTCTGACTCTGGTAGTGAGTATATGTCTCATGAGTTTCAGGAGTATCTTCAACAAAAAGGTATCTTGTCTCAACGATCTTGTCCAAATACCCCCCAACAAAATGGAATGGCAGAATGTAAGAATCGTCATTGGCTTGATGTAACACGCACCTTACTTCTTCAAGCTTTTGTACCATCCCGATATTAGGTGGAGGCTCTTTCCACAGTTGTCTTCCTGATCAATCATCTTCCTTCTACGATTATTGATCTTGACTCTCCTTTTTTTCGTTTTTTAAAAATCATCCTGATTATAGTGATTTACATATTTTTGGATGTATGTGTTTTGTTCACCTACCTCCATTTGAAAGACATAAGCTTGAAGCGCAGTATGCTCAATGCGCATTTATGGGATATAGAAACTCTCATAAGTGATTTATGTGTTATGATGTTTCTAACCAACGTTTTCGCATTTCTAGGAATGTGACATTTTTTGATAATCAATTTATGTTTCACCGTTTTTCTCCTCCCATGAATGATACTGCTATTTTTCCCAACTTTTCTACCATGCCTTAATCTATAGAACGTTTTAAACCAGTAAATGTATATGTTAGAAAACACAAATAGCAGGTTATATCCCCCCTTCTCGACACTGATCCGCCACCTGATCCTGTAGCGGTTGCACCACGACGTTCTTGTAGAGCGTCTCGAGCACCAGATAGATATTCACCAGACAGGTATAATTCCTCACATACTTCTTTGTTTGCATCTCTCTAGCATATCTATTCCTACTTGTTACTCACAGGCTGTTAAAAATGTACGCTGGATAAAATTTCACATGGGATATTGTCTCTTGCCCTCCTCAAATTAAACCTATAGGCTGCAAATGGGTGTATTATGTGAAATTGAATTCTGATTGATCCCTCAACCGCTACAAGGCTCAATTGGTTGCCTTAGGAAACAAGCACGAATATGGAATTGATTATGATGAGACATTTGCACCGATAGCCAAAATGATAATTGTTTGCATTGTACTCTTTAGAGTTGTTTCTAATGGGTGGGCTCTTCATCAAATGGATGTGAAGAATGCATTTCTTCACAGTGATCTAACTGAAGATATTTACATGACTCCTCCTCAAGGTCTATTTTCTTCATCTCATGGTGTGTACAAGCTCAAACGCTCTTTATATGATTTGAAACAAGCACCTAGAGCATGGTATGAGAAATTTCGTTCACCACTCTACTTGGGCTATCTTTCACTCTAAGTCAATATGACTCCTCTTTATTTATTCATCGCGCATCTACAGGCATTGTTCTACTCCTCCTTTATGTCGATGATATAGTCATTACTAGATCTGATCAGGCATCCATCCAAGAACTGAAACATCAATTGCAAGCTTCATTTTATATGAAAGACCTTGGTAACTTGCAGTATTTCCTTGGCCTTGAGGTTCATTCTACCTCCAAGGTAATATTTCTTCATCAACATAAGTATGCGACAGACCTTATTTCGATGGCAAGTCTTAATTATTTGACAATTACTCGACCTGACATATCATTTGTTGTTCAGCAAGTAAGTCAATTCATGCACTCTCCTCGCCACCTTCACTTGAAAGCAGTTCGTCGCATAATTCCCTATTTGCTAGGTACCTCTCACATGGTCTCTTTTTTCCCATTGGCACAATTCCCAAATTGATTGCCTATGGTGATGCTGATTGGGCTGGGTGTCCCGACACTTGACGATCTGTCATCAATTGGTGCATGTTTCTTGGTTTTTCGTTAATATCATGGAAAAGTAAGAAACAAACAAGAGTCTCTAGATCATCTACTGAATCAGAGTATTGTGCCATGTCTACTGCTTGTTCTGAGATAATTTGGCTTCGTGGTCTTTTGGCTGAACTTGGATTCCCTCAAACAGAGCCTACGTCTCTCTACGCTATTCAAATAGTTGCAAATCCTGTATTTCATGAGTGCACCAAACATATTGAAGTAGATTGTCACTATATCCGCAAGGCCTATGATAATCATGTCATATCCATCCCTCACATCAATACTCAGTTTCAAGTTGCAAACATTCTTACCAAAGTTGTTCCTCGCCCGCGCCATCAGTTTCTAGTTAGCAAATTGATGCTCCTTGACCAGCCGCATCAATTTGAGGAGGGATGTGAATCGGGAAATAATATTAATTTTAATTATATTTATCAGTTTTCCCTAAAATAGGTTAGACAAATCAGGATTTGATTTGATCCCTTAATTTGTAATTATTAGAGGTAAATATTGTAACTATTATTTATACTGAGAAATGTCAAAGCAAAAGGATCAAACCCTAATTTGTGACAGAGTATTGATTAAAAGAGAAACTAAACCTAATCAATTGCAAAAAGGGGAACGCCATTAGCTCTGGAGCAATTTTGTGAATGAGCATCAGACTTCCCCTCGTACCTGTACAAATTAACAAGTATATCCAAACAAATTTGTACCTGAACTCCATCCCAGAGCTTTTTAAGCTTGCTATGACTCATGTGAAGCTCTGTAAGCATTTCAACACAAAAAGTTGATGGCAAAGACTCAAGATAGTATCCATCCCATCGAAGGTACCTCAATTTATCAGAAAGCCACTCAAGACCATCAGGGAAGTACACATTGCATATTCTCCCATCATGTATATTATAGATTTTAAGATATCTTAAGTTTGTCATCCTTCTAAAGGAATCAGCATTCAAGTATAGATCCCCAACTTCCGTACTATGGAATGTTATACCTTCCACAGCTTCAGTTCCCTGACAAACAAAAATTAGATTAATAATTAGGGAAGACTAACATACATACCTGTTATATTTCATAATCACATACATGTGTTTTCATATAGAAGTAATTGCATCCTCTACTTACCTTATTTTTTTTCAATACATCAGATATTTCTTCAGCTTTCCACAATCGACTTCGTTTTCCAGGGTCTTGAGATTCTTGATTAACAATCTTCCGTCCCATTTCTTGTAACAAATCATGCATTTCTATAGTATCAATTTCTGAAATGACATGCCAAATTAGTTTTAGTTGTATGAGAGCTTTATCTAGAAGGACTTCTACCCCACTTATTGCAAAGAAGTCACAAGCTTCCAATAGATCTATTATAAAATCTTTATGCTCTTCTCTCAACAAGCATGCGATATCTAGAAATATGGCCTTTTGAGAACAATCTAAGTCATCATAACTCAACTTTAACACATTATAAATTCTCCCATTGGGAATCTTTTGGAGCTTTTTCAATTCATTTTCCCATGATTCTTTGCCTCTTGAACGGAGATTTGCACCTAAAACTTTTAAAGCCAGAGGATTGCCTTTGCAATAGGAAACTACACTTTCTGATAGATCTTCATATCCAATTTTTGGATGTTTATCTCCAAAGACAGTCAAATTGAAAAGCTGAAGAGAATCATGTTTGTTCAATTCCTTAACCTCATATATTTCACATTTACTGAACTGACTAAATATGTGCTTATTTCTAGTTGTAATAATGACCCTACTTCCCAGTCCCAGCCCATCAATTTTTAGGATAAGATCTTCTATTTGCTCTGAGGTTTCGACGCCATCCAACACAATGAAAACTTTCGTACGTGCAATCCTTCTCATGGAGAAAGATGCTTCTAAGTCGGGTGCTTCATGATGAAGATTTTCTTCCTCTAACAATGTAGAAAAAAAATTATTGTGCACAACATTGAGTCCATACTTTTTTGATTCATCCATTACATTGACAAAGCAACGGTCTTCAAATTGGGAACACAGTTTGGCATATAAAGCCTTAGCAAGAGTGGTCTTTCCTATGCCACCCATGCCCCATATTCCAAGGACTCTAACATCATTTGACCCAATTTTCAGCATTGAATCAATTTGTTCATAATTTTTCTCAATTCCAACAAGTCCCTTAATTTCATATGGGTATCTAAGATTCAATTGCCGCAAAACATCTTCGACAATGTCCTTAATGAAGTCCGATTCAATCCTAGCATATGAAAGAGGGCAAAAAAGTTTTACAAGTCTAACAACTACAGTAGAAGAAAAATAGATCTATATGATTATTATATAAATTTATGGTCAACATGTGGCAGTGGCATAATAGAACAAGAAAGAAACAAAAATTAGATTTCAGGAAATGAAAAACCAAAGGCACAGAAGATAATTAATGTCTGTTTTTATTTTCTAGGCAGTGAAATCCTAAAGCAAATTACGAAAAAGAGATTTTATGCTACCCTTATGAAATATTTAAGTATTTATTATTATTGATATCAGTTGATTTTGTCTTTATTTCATTTTGTTTTATTTTAGCACTACCTCCAGTTCTATATATAAGATAACGTTGAGTCAACAAAAATTGATGTATTTGGTTCAAATTTTAGATCAAATACATCAATTTTTATTGACTAAACTTTCATATATATA